>VXAL01013498.1:66406-124092 GCA_013399475.1 Chauna torquata | reverse complement strand
TTTTTTGGACACAGAAACCTTGTCTTCTCTTCTGCCCAGTGGATTGTATTCAATAGGAAGGTAAAAACTGTTCCCATTTCAGCCCCTTCCTGCTTGATTTTTAAGCTTGATTTCCAAGACAGTTTCCTGGTGTAAGAAAGATGCTGTTTTCAGCCCCCCCATTCAGTGGGGCAGGAGCTCCAGTATTCCCAGCTGAATGTCAGAGCCTGTACTCTGGTGGTCAGGTTCTATAGGAAAGGTGGGCAGTGGAGGCAGTTGCTCATCTCTGGCATCCCTTGAGGTAAAGACAGTGCTGTTGAATGTTGCTGTTGGCTTGAGTCCTCATTTAGGGAAAAACAAACAAACAAACAAACAGAGGGTCATTGCAGCTGTGAATCTCCAAGGGTCCTAGGGTCGAGACAGACACTACGAGGCACAGATGTTCAGTTCAGACAAGGAGTTTTCATGGGAAGTGTTGGAAATTCAGATGCTTGACTAGTGAAATTTCTGACTCAGAGGGTTGAGGTTGAGCCCTGCTCTTATCTTTGTGCACCTTCATGCTCTTAAAAAAACATTGCTGTTGCCTAAGCTGTTTCCAGACATGGCCTCTCAGGCTTGATTTGTCTAGCATTCTGGACAAATCCAGGTCCCAGTTTTCTGCATTTTTAGAAATTAGCTAGTCAACTGTTGTTTCAATAAGTATGTGCTGGAAAATCAAAATGCCCTTTTAAAATTAATATAATCTCCAATTATCATATTACCTCGGGGAGGAAGGCCTGGTGATACTTAATAGAGCTCCTTGGGGCTGTTGTGCATTTTAATTGAGTGAATAATTGTAAAACACTTCAGGGCCTTGGGTAAAAGGCTCTGTATAAATATTGCTATAATGCTGAATAATCAGGTTGTGATATGAAGTGGAATAAATGAACCCTATAAATAGATATATAATGTATATATCTATGTAATATATGTGTGTATATATACTAACATTTTGGAGAGATCAAGTCAGTTACTTTATAAATGTCCTACAGTTCTTGAATGAGAAAAAAAACTGAGATTGGATAGCAATATTCAAAATAATCATAATGTTCACTTCTAAGATATTGTGAACCACCACTTTATCATCCAGTGCAATATGCAGAGAATTGCCAGAAGTATTCGTGGGGATATTGCTTCAGTGGTTCTTCTTGAGAAACAGCAAAATGTGTTTCAAAGAGTCTTGTGTTTTATGGTGGAGGAACATGGAGGAGGCAGACCCAAGGTACTCAGTGTTCAGGCACCTAAAGATGCAGAGAGGCATCTAGAAGTTTGGAAGACGCAAGGGAGTTTCATTTCTGATGGCTTTCCCAAAGTATCGCTGCAGTTCAGTGGTGGGGTTTAGAATGGAGCAGGGATCTCCTGCAGCCCAAGTCAGCACCCCTCCAGGCATTTTCCACATGGAGCATTGAATGGGACAGACAGCAATGGCAAACACTGCTCAGCAGCAGGATCTGTGCTAGGGCTGTAGCTGATCTGCTGTGTTACCATGTGTCAATCAGCAGCCACTCTCTTTCTCCTGAATACTTTGGCTGTCTTGTCTCTGAAAACTGTAATTTTCTGAGGCAGTGATTCTGACTTTTTCTATGTGTGTACTCTCTTATTCTTCAGTGCATTAGGAGGGGGAATGCCTCTGAAATGGAGATGATGGAGATGAACTTTTATAGTTCATGCAAAAAAGAAACTATGCTGGGCAAAGCAGTGCTGGTACAGACAAAGAATTCTCTTTTCTTAAAAGGGACTTGACACTTCCCATGATGATGCCACTTCACTTAGTTAATGAAAGGAGCCATCTAATACAGGCTAAATGCAAAAGTAGACAGAGGAAACTGGCATTTGAATGGCCTGAGTGCTTGAAATATAAATGAATGGGACAAGACCAGACTCTGTTTATAAAGGAATCAATTACCAGCCATCATCTTACTACTGTGAATCTCTCATTTGCAGGAACGGTCGAAGCTATTTTTGCTGGGAACTACGATAGTCGTTGCTTGAGATTACACACATCTTTTAAGCACTAAGGGACATTGAGGAATGCTGTGGATTCAAGAGGGTAGAAAGACTCTGAAATTACTTTCCTTGCTGTAAACCCACTGAAGAGACTGATGTAGTGCCAGGCACGATCTGAGTTCTGCAGAGTTGTACCCGCAACCAGAATGGTTCAACAAAATGATCCACTGTGTATTAAATTTACAGATTCAAACAGTGTAGCAAATGTGTGGGCTATTCAGGATGTTGAAATAGGAATTAGGTTGGACTAAACTGCTATTAAAGTTTCCTTTCTGTTCTCAACTGCAATGATATGTATCTGTAAAAGGAAATGTCCTGAGTGAGCAATAATAGTATATACTAATTGCTAACAAATTTTTTACCTCTGGAAGGTTCTTCAGTGTCCAGTGTGAGCTGGTGTCTATCTGAGGGTTATTCCAATAGGATAAGTGCCTGGGGCACCACAGAAAACACAGATATCCCTGTTTGGTCATGTTACTGAAATCTTGGAGAAAGGTCAAGGATTGACTTTGCTGTGGAGACCCCACTGCCTGTTCCCATGCAAAGGTAGTCCTTCCAGGTGAGGTCTGAAGCCTATTCACAGGGTAGTGTGGTGAAACTTGCTGCACTTCTTAGAGGATAAGTATCCTTCACACAACTATTCCTCACTTTACACAGGCTCTAGATTCATTTAAACAACATGCCTAATGCTGCTGATATCTGATAGCCCTTCCCATCTGACAGGGTTTTCAGGCTTTCAATGAAATAGCTTTAAAATTGCAAATACAGACAAAATGTAACCTAAAATCACAATGATCAAATGCTATGGCTGTTACATGGGATTATTTTGTCAAAAAAGAGAAAAAAGAAAAAGAAAAAAAAAGAAGAAGAATGGTTGTGTGTCATAATATCATGATATTAAAGATCAATTATGTTTCCAATTAAATACCAACTGGCATCGATTGATGTGGGATCTTCTCTTGCATGTGCGGTTGCCCTTCAGTTGCTCTCTGTTTCCACTTGTTGGGTTGGGTTCGTCTTCATTTTTACATTGCTTTGTTTTGGGCTTACTTGGTAAAGAAAAAATATTTTCAGAAAATTTCATCAAATAACATGTGCTGCACTGATGTCAGCTGAGGAAATCAGCGTCAAGAGCAGGAAAAGCCAGAAGATGAATGGATCTCTTAGTTCAAAATAGGAAACAGCTTGAAGTTCCTTTGGGGGGAAACAGAAACCTCATTCATTAACAATGACATTATTTCACCTCTGGTAAAGAGTAGGGATTCTGTTCTCCCAGTGATGGACAGACACATCTCACATTCATGCAAATGACCCTAAGCATTCATGGATACAAAGAAACAGCCCTAAAATATTGATAGTTTTGACTGGCAAGCTGTTCGTATGAACTGCATGTGGCTCAGACATCTGGCACAGCGAAAAATGCATTATTTGTGTTCCTGAATTGATTTCAGACTGCGTAAGATCTGTATGATTCCCTGCGTTCATCTCAGTGGATATCAAAGTAAATCTATGTATGTCACTAAAGTGAAGGATCTTGCTGGATGATGCAATATTCATTTATTCACACTTTGATATGAGGATCATGTCTGATCAAGCACTCATACATTTTGTAGAGGATTTGTCAATCAGACGTATCTGTCATTCTTGTTTTTGCTGGTGTTTGATAGTGGTGCACATCTATCTACTTGTTCATAGTCATGCACACAAAATTTTCTGCCTTTTTTCCAATTGAACTAAGAGTGGGACAGGAGCTTGTGGTGTCCAATTAAGATCACCTGCAATTGCTCAATATAAAAAGGTCAGTAGAAGGTTTCCCAAGTGCCTTTATTTTCTGTTTCTTTACTCTCAGTACCTTCTCTGTTTTCCCTTGGGGCCCGGAGCTGCAGCTAGCAGCCTGACTCCTACCTCATGCTATTCTGAAATTTGTTTATCTTAGACTCTGTCATTTTGCCTAAACATTAACATTTTCCAGAAATCAGCTTCTTAAGTGAAGAGGCCTATTAACTTTCTGAAGTCATATGTCAGTGAACCACAGAACAGTTTAGTTTAACTAGACAAGCCCTATAGTGATACATGGAAATTATTTTCTTCTTCAGAGTCATGTTTATGTCATTTACCAATGAGCTAGCTGTGTTATTGCAGAATAATGTGCAAAAAGGTAATTTTAAGTAAGCACATAATTAATTCTGTTCTGTAAAGTACCCCTAACCTTTCCACAAGATCCTAATTGATTAATCCTAAGCATAGGGAGCTATATCACACCTGCAATTGTCAAGCATTTCTTTTTTTAATAGAAATTATCTCTTTTTAATAGCTATAGACATCACCATCCACAAAGCAAGCTTTTCATTTCAGAATATTAGAAATAACAATTGATTCATCGAAGTCTGAAGTTCAGCAGTGCAGAACTTCCATCTATTATCTTGCTTGTTGGCAAGGATTATGCCCTGTCCCTAATAATACATGACTGATACAAAGCATAAAGTCCAGTCATTATCAGGTTGTCTCCCTGTGCTGCTGCAATGTTAAATTACTGCTTAACTGTGGAGCAGCAGTGAAGAAGGTCCCAGGTCTTACGGGAGATAAGGCAGCTTGAAAGCTGTTTTTCTGCTTGGTTGTGATCCAGATGCAATGTGAGAGAGGGCACATCTCAGTGCAGAGAGGGCACAGCAGACTTCTTTAGGATATGACACTGATGGCCAGACTTAGGTGCCACTTGTCTCATTTCTTTGAGCCAAACTGCAAATGGTCATTAGTGAGAATGGAGTGAAGTTCTCCAGCAGAAAAACACAGATTATCTGGTGACATTTGTACTACATTGGCTCATTTTACTAACTGTCCATGCATTTTTGAAATAAACCAGAGACCCTAGGGGCCTGCACAGCAACACCAAATTCTGCTCTCAGCAGTGTGAGTTCAAAACACGGATATTTTCAGTAGTGTTTTAGAGTCATCCAGATTTCAAATAAGAACTGTATTTGCTTTAATCATGCAGTTTCTAAGCTTGACTTTGATGAATTACAGAAGCAGGTTCTCACAAGGCAACGCGGCGTTTTTCTCTCTGTTTGTTGTTGTTGTTGTTGTTGGTTTGGTTTGGTTGGTTTTTGTTTGTTTTGTTTTGTTCTGTTTTGTTTCTGAAAAAGTGCAGGAAGTTTGCCACTCAGCAGAGCGAGATGAATGAGTTTGGATTTGGGACTAAATTTTCCAAGCAGGCTTCGGATGTTTTTCAGTCCTGTGAATGCTGGAATCCTCCTTGCAAGCCCAGCATTTCTTTAGGATCATGATCAAAATTTGCTCTGTGACTATATACACAGAAGTGGTAGAAGGAAATCCAAGTATGGCCATTTCCAATCCTTACCAGCAGATACATAGTTAAATGCAAATGATGGAAATTTCCTTACTCATAGTCAGAAATTACTATAAACATTTTTGGCACAATTTCACAGTGAATTGCAATATCTCAATCTTATGTTAAAGGGTAAAAAATTGAGTACAATCTTCTTGTTCATGCACAGCTGTGCTGAAAGGTCACCAGTGTGACAGGAGAGATGTTTTCATCTGATAATGCTTCTTCTTCTTCTTCTTCTTTTTTTCATGTATTTTTCTTCCAGCTATCCATTTCCTATGGTGTTCAGTAGCTGCAGTAGAAAGGACCTGGAAAACAGCCTGGAGAAAGGAGTGGGAATGTGCCTGTTTAACTTGCCTGAAGTCAAGGAGTCCTTTGGTGGACAGAAATGTGGGAATGGCTATGTGGAAGATGGAGAGGAGTGCGACTGTGGGGAGCCTGATGTAAGACACCACCTGAGAATTACTACTCACCTCCTATCTGCAGGGTTTTAACAGTAGAGAAGTTCCAGAATTGGTTTGGCATGTTTAAGACTATTTGGTGTAAAACAGAACTTCCCCTTCTCTGCTTCTATCTTATCAGCTTAAGCCTCAGAGTCCTCAGAAATGCGAGGAGTTTCTGCTTGACTTGCATCTGAGTTGCTGAAGTTCAGGCAGGGCATTAGCTAAGAATGTGCTCAATTTGCCATTAGGGAACACAGTCTCTTGTGGTTTGTCCAACAGACCAGCCATGACTAACTGTCATGCTCCTAACAACAGAAATGCCTTTACATACTAGCTAATAACCTAAACCCAAAATAAATTTGTTAACATTACTCAGATTTCTCAGGATACCACACATTAGCTGAAGGTTTAGCTCCATATGAGAAGCCACTGAATTAATATTGCTTAGGTGTTTTTTTTTATTTTGTTGTTGCAGCCAGCTTCAGATTTTAGGTACAATACCTTTCCCTCTTTTACTATGAGATTTTTCTTTGCTTCTAGCCTATTACCCTACTAACAAAAATCGCCTTTACTGTGTCCCAAAAAGATTACAACTACTTCAACTATCATTCCATTTAGTTTAGTGAATGTGTCAGAGGACTGCTCAGATCAGGAGGAGATAGGCGAAACTTGAGGGTCAAATAGCATCTGACCACACATTCTTATCCCTTTGGCTTCCCATGTTCATTGGCTGTATGGAACTTCTCCCAGATTATCTGAATTAAATACATCACCAGATGAGGGATTTGTATCCTGTGATAAATATGGCTATGCAGACAAAATAGATCGAGGCAGTTAAAACAGTGAGATATTGCTGTATCCTGTCTATACAGTATATTGGATTTACACAAGGCATAAGGGTTTCCTGACAGTTCACTCATTCTTCAGGGTAACAAGGTTGGAGGAAGAAGGCTTATCTTCTCGTTTAAAGTCAATAGAGTGAAAGCAGCTTGCAAATGTCTTTCTAACCCAGTTATCTTTCTCATTTTCACTTTTGAATGATAGCAATACCTTTTCAAGTCAGAGCCACTTAATGTCAGCAAGCACTGACTTGATTTGCCCCTTCTTTCTATGTTCTTCTTTTTTAATTATATTGGTAAAATGCACCTTGGGCCCAATTAAATTAATTTGGATTTTACAACTATAATCAGAGTGGTACCAAAAAAACCATTACAGTAGTTAATAATTCACTGTCCAGTCATTTAGACCAGCTGAGTTTTGTCAATAGTGGTGCAGCATTTTATAGCATGGAAAGCTGTACATGAACATGTGCCAGTTGTGTTTTATCATTGATCAGCATTAAGAATCTGTCTGAATATGTAGATGTAGATGTAGATGGTAGGTAAGGATATTTCTCCTTTACTCGAGAACCTTTTGCTCTCAGGATTTTGGTGAGGTATTGAAGAAGTGCGCGTATTACTTGCCAAGCAAACAACAGCTTTGCTACGGCCCCCAGCTAAAACATCAGCCCCATGTTGAGATCCGTTCTCAGCGACATTCCTTAGCAGCAGCTCAGCAATGGATTCATAAGGGTGGAGAGCCATGACTGTAGCACACCTCCCACCCTTCAGGCAACCCTGGACACACTGATGCAGTAGGGACTGTTTGGCCACCTCCACCCACACTGTGGTCTCATGTGCATCAGGTGCTGCTCATCTTCTCGAGTATAATGGATGTTGGCGTGCCCACCACCAGGCCAAGAGTATAAGTCCAAACCAAGGATGATATTACCAGTTAAGCTCCAACCTAGTTTTGGATTATATTACCAAAAATGTCCTATGTACTACAGTGTCAGCTGTACAGGAAGGAGGGTTAATGTGGATAATGCATGCAAAGACAGAAGAAGGCAAAAAAAAAAAAAACCTTGGTCCCTGAGAACCAAAAGGTGACAATTGTGGCTAATTTTATAACAGGCTGCAAAGGAGATCAGAAAACTACAAATTGGTAAATGAGAAGTCAGCTCCAAACAAATTACTGGCAAATGTAATGAAGAGCTACTGCCTGAGTAGCTGTGACATGCCAGGGAAGAGTCAACACAGCTTTTGTGCCAGGATGTCCTGCTTTACAAACTTATCACAGTGCTCTGCAGGATTTAGCAAGTAGGTGGAAGGGAAGATCCAGTTATTATAGCTGGTTTAGACTTCCAAGGGGCTTTAGACCAAAGCCTTTCACTAAAGCCTCTTTAGAAGACTAAGCATCTGTAGGATGAAAGAATATTGCATGGACAAAAACTGGGTTAAAAGATAGAAAATATAGGGCAGATATAAATAATCAGTTTTTGCAGTGGAATATCTGCAGTGATGTATCTGTGAGATGCATCCTGCAAGACTACACAATTCAGCATATTCATAAACAGCCTGGAAAAAGGAATAGTCTTAACTTGCTGACGATATTAGTTAGGATGGTAGAGATGAAAGCTGGCTGTGAAGAACTACAGAAGAACCTTCTGAGACAGCTTGACTTGGCATTAAGGTGACAAATGGGTCCACACTTCATATATAGGATGATGGAATCTGAGCTGACTCTGATCAGAGAGGAACAAGACTTCTTATTGCAATAAATAGTGTCATGAAAATGTCAGCTCAGTGCTCAAGAGTAGTCTAAAAGGTAAATAGGCTGTTAGAAATTACTAGGGAAGAAATAAGAAAACAAAACAAAGCGCCAGTAGGCCACTATAAATCTGCAGCATGCTGTGTCTGAAACGGCATGTGCAGTTTTTTCCTAGCTCTCCCTGGTCTCAAGAAGGATAAAGCAGAATGAAAAAGGCTGAAAGAAAAGCAACAAGGAGTTCACCTTTGGAGGTCCTCTGGCTGGAAAAGTAGAAAATGAAGGAAAATATGACAGAAGCTGATAAAATCATGAGTGAATTGGAAAGAGTGAATAGGGAGCAATTGCCCCTGGCAAGAATGGTGCAAAAGAACTTAGCAAATGGCAGGTTTCAAGCAAGCAGAAGGAGCTGCTCCCCAGACAGTGTCGCTTACTTGTGAGTTCCTTTCCACCAAATGTTGCAGGTGCTAAAAATGCACGTGGATTCAAGGAGCCCAGGAGACGAGGAAGGTATCACATATTTGTGTTCGTATTCTTGTCTGTAAGCATTTTCTGCTGGCTGCTGTCAGAGGGTAACAAGATTAGATGGGTCTGGTCTAATGTGGTCTATCTTATGCTCTTAGAAAAGTGGGGTGAAAACAAGGTGTCCTGTCTAAAGCACCTGACGTCATGTAGGTGATGCCAGAGTTGTTACTGCATTAATCTGTCTGAGATGCACTGATGAGCCCAGGAGACCTACACCAAGAAAGCCACCTCCCATCATTGCTGTTGTTACTGATAATGACTAATAATTATAAACTACAACAGGATGGTAGTTTCGGGTGACAGCCTGCCATCTCTCTTCCAGCCTCCAAAAACCTTTTCTGTTTGCTTGCCTGTTTGTTTATGTTAAAACCATTCCTGACAATTTAATAGCCAAGGCACAAAAACTATTTACCAAGCTCATTCCCTGCAATGAGTAATAAGTGAGTGAGCAATTGGAAATTTGAAAGGCTGCAGAAACATCATTCAAAGAGCTGTGTCTTTATCCCACGCTGTCTGTGGAATGCCAATTGCTTTCCTTGGGCTGCTTTGTGGATGGCCTGCTGATGGGGTATCGGAGCTGGCTGTTTCGGAAGTACCTTAATTGGATTGACATTGCTTTCCTCCACTCTGCTTTTCTCAGATTGCTATTGAGATGAATTTTTAAGATCTTATTCTCTGCAGAGGAATGTTACTTCTTAAATACAGCAGCTGCACAGAAATATTTGTATAGCCTGCTGCCTTCCTGCATGATCAAAAATAGGTGCAGGAAGTTGTTCCACTGCTTCAGAGCAGCACAGTTATCTTTGTATATTCCAGCACAAAACAGTGAAATGCTGAGAATCGTTTTGCTCATTATTTGTGAGTGCAGTGGTAGCCCTATCTTCCAGTTGGAAAGCTTTACAAAAGCCAATAAAGTAACAAGAGGCTGTGAACATCATTCTAACCCACTTATTTTCCCTGTGTTCCCTGTATTGTTAGTGATCCCTTGTTAAGTCAAACTGACTTAACACAGCTGAAGAGCAATTTTATCTGCTGCTATTTTTGTTAGAGAGCTGAGATTCCAGTGCAGCTGATGTAACTCGCAGCTAGTCAGTATAATCTTGGAAAAACAACTCCATTATTTTCTGAAACTTCTTACTAGCTCATTCTACTGAGAATAAAGTTCGTAAAAGCCCATGTGCAACTATCTAATCCGTGTGTGAAATTGGGATGTATCAGTAATAATGCAATTCATACTTTTATCAAAGCTCTATTACTGGAATACCCCAAGAAAACATTACGTGGAACGGTGTCATCATCTTTCTTTGCAGCAGACACCAGTCTCCATTCAAGACAGAAATTTGGTGAGCAACTATCACAAAACAGAGAGCTGTGGTGGTGATACTCAGTAACTGCAGCACAGGTCCGGGATCCTCAGCTGGGGTGAATTCCACTGAAGGCAATGGATTAATTCCACTGATCTTCAGAAATAAAACACCACACTATTGTGTCAGGATTGGTAGCAGCATACTCGAGTTGTTCATGATATTTGGGATTACATCCATAGCTAGAATAAACCAGCCTTCCTCAATGGCTTCTCTGGTGTTACTACAATGACTGCAGTTGTAGAATCTAAGGACAGACAAGACTGTTTGGATCAAGTTGTAGAATTGATGCATAATTCATTAATTCATACCTAGCTTTTCTTGGCAGTGCTGTATCACCTCTTTGAGAAAGGCAGCCTCTCTTGATTTACAGCTCACTGGGACTGAAAGCTGACTGCTTTTAATTTACTCCCCATCCAGGAATGTACAAACCGGTGCTGTAATGCAACTAGCTGTACTTTGAGACCGGGAGCAGTGTGTGCACATGGACTTTGCTGTGAAGACTGCAAGGTGAACTGATGTAATGTTTCTTATTTGTGTGGGGTGGGCGCAATTCCATAATCTTCTCAACTGCAGATTAGTAAGCAAGGATGCAGAACCAACAAATTAGTATCATTAAGCATTAAGACACTTGCATTTCTTGTGAGCAATTAAAAAAATTATCAAACTCTAACAGTTATTGAAAGGGCAGAGCAACAGATTTCTTTAATGGTGCCTGTGCTATTTGTAGCCATTTCATTTGTTCATGCAAAACCTGCTTTTTCATGAACTTGTATACTTGGATGTGTTTCATGCTTATGTGGATGTTGTGCAGTGGCAAGCAGTCATTAAATGCTGGACCCTCTTTTTGTGAGAAGACTCTTAAAATATTAATTCTGTCAACAGTATATATATTTTTAATGGCTGAGCATCAGCTCTTGTGGACTCCTAATGTGCTATAAAAAGCCAACTTGCTGCAGGCATTTACCTTCTCAAATTCTCACACCAGCTCTTGCATATGGGCTAATAAAGCATTCAGCAAGTTTCCACTGTGTCTGTGGCAACCAGCTGCCTAAAAGCTCAGACCAGCAAGCTGTCAAGACAGCGTCAACCTGCTGCAGTGCTTTCCTAGCAAGGATCGATCTTCATATGTTTTTGCTTTTCACCAAAAACACGGTGGTGACACAGTTAAAATTCAGTGCTGCTCCCAGAACATGCCCCTCTTTTGTGGTTGTTGGTGATATGTGAATGTTCAGACTGGGATGGTCCAACATTGCCCACTAGTTGCCTTCATCTCTGAACAACATAGTTATCTGGAGAGATGGGGACAGGAGAGGAGCAGTTATGTGGACTAGTGGTATTATTAAGTTGAAGAAGATCTTTAAGTGTGTGACAGAGCAACATTTCCATGAGGAAATGCCCCTCCACCCTAGGAAGCCATCAGGGAGCTGAATCCAGAGTCAGGTGGGCTGGTGACCTTGTGAGTCACCGCTCCGGCTGGGGCTGGTGAGGTTCTGTGGTCAGCTGGCCGCCTTGATCACTGCAAAGTTGTCACAGCTGGCCCAAGCTCAGAATAGTCGCCCAGGTTTGGTGTCGTCTGGATGGGCAGGTTTCTGGTCTGACTTCTGGTCAGTGCTATGGAGCATCCTTTGCACTACAACCCAAAATATTTCTGTGCCTGTGTGTTTAGGAATGATTGCAGGAGTTGCACTGAAAAATTTTATTTGTGTTTGAAAACTAACAAAAGGCTGGATTTACCTTCTGACCTGAGCCACGTGAGCCATGTTTGCAGCTGCCTTCCTTCCAAAAATGTGCGCAATGTGGATCAAATAAATGTATTTAAAGAGTGGCGTAATCCATATGCTGTCCACTGTGGTCAGTTGGTGCAGAGCTGGGGGAAAAACCTGTGCGCCGCATGGGTTACACTGCTGCATAACTCTTATTGACTGGAATTACAGCAGTTAAGGTTTTGTTTGTTTTGCAGTTAAAACCAGCGGGGATTTCTTGCAGAGAGTCAAGTAATTCCTGTGATCTGCCGGAGTTTTGCACGGGAGCCAGCCCTCACTGCCCAGCTAATGTGTACCTGCACGACGGGCATGCATGCCACAGGGTGGACGGCTACTGCTACAACGGCATCTGCCAGACCCACGAGCAGCAGTGCATCACGCTCTGGGGCCAGGGTGAGTCTGAGAACCAGGAGATCTGTTTATCAGACAGACTCGAGGAAAAGTTGTGTGTGATTATAGATGGATTTGGGGGAATTTTATGCAGTACCAATCTGTGTCTATTCTTTTCTGAAATGGAGAACTGAACAATGAGGGAATCATTTTGTGATTCATTTTCTCCTTGATTTTCAGTCATGTTCATTTCTTGCAGCAGGAGGTAGAGAGCGACAATAACTAGGTTCATTCCACAGCACTGCTTCAAATGGCTATGTGAACTTAGGCAAATCATTTAATACTGATTTACATGGCCTTATGTCATCCTATAAAGTGCTGAATGCTCCTGACACAGGTGGAAATCGCATCCTTTTTCAGACTAGTACGTAAGCTTCTACCTGTACTCTGAATTGCTCATCTGCAGAACATATATGTCTGTTTACATCCCAAAATAGAGTTAAGTATTTAACATTAACCTGAGATTCTTGTAGCATTGTGTGCATTTTATTAATTGGTGTTACCCTGTAAACCTGCCTCCTGATAGTTCTCCTAGCAGAGTATGCAATGAGGCAGAAAGAGATTTTATTCTCCCATGGGAATTCACTTACTTTTTGCAAAATTCTAATATGATGAGCTCTTGAGTTATCCTAAGCAGATGATAACCCAGAAAGGTGTTTACCTTCCTGTTATGTCCCACGGCTCTCTCACTGACATACCAATGTTAACCTAGCGTTTTGCTGCTGCCTGCTGCCTCACTGGGGACAAGGCACATCTCCTTCAGCATCACAGTCCCTCTCTCAGATTTGAGTCCCTTTCTCAGATGGGGAGAACACTTTGAACCCTCCTGCAGAGAAGTGGTGTTTAGAACTAGATTTAATTATTTCTTTTAAACTAACATTTTCTGCTCCTTTAGCCTCTTTCAGTTCAGTCTCTCACTGCCTTTAACCTTATTTCAAAACTTACATATCAATCTAACAATACACAGATGTTTCCCTTGGTCAGAGCCCTCATCAGGTCTCTACTGAAGAATTTATCAGTTATCTTCATAAGATCTTGAACCATTTTCCAAATTTTTAAAATGAGCATTAAAGCATCTCAAGAAATGATGACAAGGATGCACATAGCAGGGAGATGTTAGCTTGCTTGTGTGGGTATAGGAATGTGTTAGAGGAGTTCCAGTTCATAACTAAACTGCCTACGTGGAGAAAGCCATGCATCTCCTGCACTCCTCTGAATCCCACTCGTGTCATAGAGGTAATATGAGCTCATATAGACATGTACAATTATAGCCTCCAGTCTTAGTCATACTGGGATTTTTAATCCCCTGGATACAGAGACATTTCTCTTGTATAAAGCAAGAACCAGTTTCCCATGCCATGGAAAGTTACTCAGTCGGACTGTTAGTAATTTCAGTTGCTGAGAAAAATTCAGCTAAAGGTCAGAAAGCTGAATTGCTGTAGCTCTCTTGCCAGGTCTGTTTCCTAACAAAGCACATCCTCCAACACCCCTGGGATCTCCCAATTCTTTCTCATCTTCCTTCTCAGGACTACTCAACATGGGCGCTGCTGTGCATGGAGTCTCCAGCGGTCAAGGCTGTGAGGGTCTGCTTATGAGAAACGTGACTTTGTTATGAACAGAGCTCAAATGGTCACAACAGACTTTAACTGGAATGCAGTTATTTGTCTGAACCTGAACTGAAAGTCTTAATTCTGACCTCAGTAGTGCAGGTATAAATTAGAAATAGTGTCAGTAAACCTTCAAACTTCAAACAAAAAGGAAAAAAAAAAAAAAAAAGAAGGCCTGTATGCCTGTATTCTGAATTTATAGACCATGGCTGTAATTATCCCCACTTGCTCACGCTTACATCTTGTTGGAGCATAAGCTGGCAGATGAGAGGTGGAAGGGGAAGAGGGGTAAGTGGACCATGCAGCTGGAAAAAAAGAGAAGATTTCAAATCTCACCTGCTTTCACGGGACAGATAAGAAAACTCTTTCCCTCCAGCTCTGCTTGCAGCAGAAGGAGAGATTTGACATACCAAGATGTTGTCTCTGGGCTTTGTATCAAAAACTTACATTTGAACCTTTTACCAGATTGCTGTAATTGTTTAAAATTTGTTTTTAACAACTTCATGTCTTGGAGGCGGGATGAGGGAGTAGTTGTTTGTTTTTAAAAGAAAATTTTATACCATAAAGAGAAAACAGGCCATAGTTCCTTTACTATAATTCTTTTTTTCTTCCTCTCAGTAGGAGAAAGCCATGCAGGACAAAACATGATAACTTTTCTTAAAACTATATTCAGTATATTGAATTCCTTATCAATGTGTTCTCTGGTATATCTTTCTTTATTCATAGGCTTACAGATGCCCAATGATAAATATCAATCAATATTTTTAGCTCTAAAGAAAAATAATGAGCTTTGTCGGAGCTAGTTTACATTAGGCTGAGCAACAGGAATCTGTTTCCAGAAAGGAGTACTTGCATTTCATTGGGTTTCTTTGTTACTTTCAACAGACAATTTCAGCTTAAGTGGAAGAATACTTTTTGCTGTTCCCTATCTGCAATAGGCTGGAGAGCTCTGAAAACAGCCACGAAGACCAAGTCCATTCCACGCTGCTCCCAGAACACACAGATTCCTCTTTTCTTTCTCTCCTTAATTATTGTCATTCTTATCTTTAAGGAGCAGCATGCATGTGGGGCTTGTGACCTTTTTTGTTTCATATTCAAAAATTTCACATTGCACTGATCTGACCCGTTGATAGTGGTGTGACTGAGCAATACATCGATAGTAATACAGTTCTGTAATGTCTGGTACTCCACTGGCATTTTTGGGGAGCAACTAGATACACAGATAAAGCTATTTAAGAGAGAGAAATTATTGATTAACGAGGAGTAGAAGATTCTCAGCTTTAAACTCTTGGTATTTTCTACATTGACAAGAAAGTGATTCTTCAGGGAAGAAAAGGAAACGTTTGTCAGTGTGTTTTCCTACATTTCACCAAGAGGGAAAAAAACAATGATTTGGGGGAGCCAATGGCAGGCATTGACTTAATAATTAGAACGTGCTTAAATTTGTTGCATAGACATGGCCGTTTGTTTAGGCAGGAGCAATCTTAATTTTATTGTCAATATTTGTTACAAAGGCCTGTCAATGATGTGAAAGCTTTGTATTTTTTTCCAAGTACAACCCTATAAGCAAAATAGATGGGTTTCCCCATCTCAGTTAGGTGACCAAACCACAGCTAACTATTTTTTGCAGGAATACAAATTTATCTGAGCAGTGTAGAATTTGAGTCCCATTTAGTATAACCAGTGAAATCAAATAGTTTTGGTCATCACAGATTTACAGCAATGCCTTTGCTTCTAGGGATGTGAAAGGCATTAAACTATATTCTCAGAGCTAGCGAGAGCTAGCATAATTCTTACATACAAAAATAATAGCTCAACCCCGTCTCACTCTTCACAGACTTAACAGTGGGGATCACCAAAATGAAGAGAAAGGCCAAGGGGAGCTTGAGGAAGCTTGCTTTGCATCATCAATGCAGTAAAACAGACTTAATGAGATATAAAATCCAGGTGCAAACCACATGACACACAGAACTGTATTTTTATATTTATGTTTGTTTATACAGTTGGTCATGGTACTTGTTAGCATGCTCTGAGTAAGAAAACTCCCATCTGAGTGTTTTTTTTTCCTCTCTACACCCATACACACCGTATAAAATTTTTTAAATTTTTTATATCTGAGACAACGTTGGGAACTGAGTCTAAATAACTTCTGTTTCTGCTTGCAGCCTGATAACCAACATTTCTCTGTTCTTGCAGTCAGCACCATGGTCAGAAATTTCTCTCTTCTCTTTCGGGAGACCGTGATGGTGTTTTCTCCTCACAGCAGGTCTTGTGCTGATCTGAAATGACACAGCATTTCTGCATCGCTTCCGAGAGAGTAGAGCGACTCTTTTTTTGCAGTCTTATAATGAAAGAAGTGCGTTCATCAATATACACATTTAGAGGAAAAAAGTCTCCAGGCTGACAACTGCAGTGGTGAGCTTTGACCTGCGGCCGTTTCAAATGGCTGATTTAATCCCTTGAATAAAGCTCGGCATGGAAAGGCTGACAGGACCTTAATTACAGGGTCACGATACCGTAATTATCAACAGCAAAGTGAAATAAACTCAGCTCATCCAGTTCAAAGCACTTAATATCCACTATAAATCTTTCACAAATTATTTTGTCTTTGCCTGTAGAGGTAGCAAAATAGAGAAAGACAGGACTTTCTGCTGCAGTTTATGTGCAGCAATCATGATAAATGGGTTTCCTCCAGAAACGTAACATTACAGTTCTCTTCCTTAAGCATCCTCTGAAATCCTCCTTTTAACTTGGTAGCTCCATCTGTTCAGTTTCTTATAGTCTGATATGTTTTCATTGATAAAAATGTCCAAATATTGTGAGAAATCAGTCAGGAGAAGGAGCAGCTATCTGAATCCCAAGCAACCATGTTTTTTGGTTTGATCCAGAAGACAGAAATTGAAGCTAGATTTTGTTTTCCAGGCCCCAGATGATCATTGGGTACCAGGTGTTTTCATACACAGACTGCTCTGAGCCTGGCAGGGGAGCATTTTTTTGTACTCCATGACATCCATTTTCTTGTCAAGTAATATTGGCTGGAGTTAAAGCTCGCTGGCTGAGCCCTGCGAGGATGCTGCAGATGTGTTCTTCTTCCTGCAGGGTGCTCTCCATCATGTGTAACATGCTTGATTTCTACAGTCCAAAAAAAAAAGTTTGGTGAAAGGGAATGTAAATACCTTAAACTCTTTCAGTATTTCAACAAGCCCTTCATCTCCTTAACACCATTATTCAATAAGTATTTTATAGGTCACTAACAGTCAAAGTACACGACAAGAGCGTTCATTTTGCTTTTGGCAGCTTTTGGAGCCACACACCACTCTGGGGAAAGTGTGTCTGTGCTCCGGGCTGCTGCTGACGCATCCTCCAGCCACCGCAATGACACACCACTGGCCAAAGTGGTTGGGGCACACGAGTCCCAGCCAAGAAAAAAGGAGACCCATAGCAATTGCATACGGTCATGGTAGATGGGGGGCTTATCGCTTTGGTGAGGTAGGTCTGAGGAAGTCAGTCATTGCAGATGTTGGAGAAAAAGCAATTAGTTTTACTTGGACTTTTACTTACAGAATGTTTTTCTTTCCTTCCTTCCCTCTCCATTCTGAAGCTGGCATAGTGTATGCACATGTTAATGTTTGCATCGTGCTGAATAGTTAATGTGCCTGCCCTGGAAAGATGAGGAGGAATCTACATGCTGAAAATGTAAATTTTACTTTTGCTTTTTGCACAGCGCCTTGTCTGGATGCTTTTGTTGATTTTTGATTATTGCTTGTGGTTTAATGAAAAGAAGCAAAAGAATCCTGTGTGAGTCCCTTTAATAGTTCCAGATTTGAGAAAAATTCTGAACTCAGCAAGCTTGATAGTAATCTTCCAAAGAATTTCAGCTCTTGTCCTTCTCTCCAGGGAACCAGCAGCTCACAGTCTGTTCCTTCTGTGCCCTGCTTTCTGAGTTTTCCAGTTGCGGTATGTAAAAATCTTAGAAGGAAAAGAGGGTGCCATCTTAAGCCTCTCCAAGTTTTAATATTTTGTCCTTAATAGCATTAGATTGCTGTTCGGCAGTATATAGTATTAGTCAAGCTGTGAAATGAAGATAATTAATTGAGGCTTTAATCTCTGAGTTATTAGTGAAAAGATCCACACTAACTGAGAGTTTTACAATCATATTTGTATGTTCTTCTTCAGAAATTTGACCCCGTTTTGTTAAACCTTCTTCCTCTTGTAAGGCTTTCAAGTGAAATCTTCAGGACTATTTAAATAAACATATGTTTTAGCCACAGTTATAGGCATACACATTTGCAAGTGACTTGAAACATTTGAAAAATGGAACATTAATTCTGTCTCCATTAAAGACCAGGGAACACTTTGAAAATGGTACGTTCTCAGCCTTCAGGCTATCACATCATTTGTTACCAGTTATTTTTTTTTTCAGTTTCACTGATCTATCAAAAGTACAAACATGTATCTAGCAGATACATGCCAAGAGTTTTAGCCAATACATGTCCCTACCATCTTGTCTACTCAAAACTAGTCTGTGTATTGGAGTAGTAGATATGTTGGCAATGACTCGATTGTGCTATTAATTACGTTTGTGGAAAGAAAATATGGGATAGTGAAGGGCCCTAGCAAAGGGCCCTTTAATCTATCAAAGAACAGCAATTATTTGCTGGAAATAAAAGCCACACTTCAGATTAGAACAAAGGAATGAAATTGTAATGTGGGGATTAATTAAACACTGCAACAGTCAAGCCGGGAAAGTAGATTCTCCACCTCTTAGCCACTTCAGATAAATGCATGGATGCTCCCCTAGAAGATATTCCATAGCTGGTCATAATCTGGGAAAAATGGAGAAGATATTCTCTGCAAAAGAGATTAGAGTAGATGTTCTAATAGCACCTTTTAGCTTCTAAAATGTAGGGATGAATAATTTGTCCGCGCAAGCATTTCCAGTGCTACTCCCATCAGAAAAGTTCCCTTGCCGTTAGGATGTGTCTCCATTACAAAAGGGTATATTAGATAGGAACCAGATGCTGCCTGTCTTCCCAGATTCCTACTTCTACCACCATGGTAGAAACAATTCTACTTTCAAGTCAGTCTTTCCTCTCAGGCGTGGATTTACTGAGGATTAAGGTGAGAATAGGTTCCCTTCCTCTCCCTGGTATATTGGCTTGGTCTAACAGCACCATATTCTCTTAGCCATGTCATACGGTTGTGTTTTTATGGCCGTATAGCACTCTCATTTGCAACTAGATTTTTTCTAGTTTCTTGTTATTCTGAACTGCAGTTAAAAAGGCCTTTCTTGAAAAGTATTTCCATTGGCTTCAGCTCCTCGGCCCTTGCTAGAATCACGTGGACTCCTGTAAAACGAAGGGAGTTAACTTAGCAGCTGTTCTGTGTCTTTCTTCACTGAACTACATTTGGCACTCGCTAAAAGTTTTTGTGTCCGAGGAGGATTCACAAGAGGGCTATCATCTAGAAACTCTGAAAGAGAGTGAGTTCTGCATTGTCTACTGCTCAGCACTGCCAAGAGAGACAAAGAACTGTGGAAAACCCACACATTCAGGCTCTTCAATTAGCATGCTGATCCAGCACAACTGTTCTGCTGTGCTTCATTAATATGCAGATCACATCTTACCTTCCCCTAAAACATCAGTGGAGCTCAAAGAAAATTATTAAAAACACCTTGTCTGAGATGAAAGTTCTGATTAGGCTTTGTTTCAGGTGCGAAACCTGCTCCTGGGATCTGCTTTGAGAGAGTCAATTCTGCAGGCGATCCTTACGGCAACTGTGGCAAAGACTCCAAGAGCTCCTTTGCTAAGTGTGAGCCCAGGTAGGATCTCTCCTTACCAATGCAGGAACTGCTGTGAGGGTGGTGGGAATAGGTTTATAACATCTGAAATTATTTAACTAATGTTTGGTTTTGTCTGTTTCCTTCAGAGATGCTAAATGTGGAAAAATACAGTGTCAAGGGGGAGCAAATCGACCTGTAATTGGTACCAATGCTGTTTCCATAGAAACTAACATCCCACTTCAGGAAGGTGGAAAGATTCTGTGTCGTGGTACCCACGTGTATCTGGGGGATGATATGCCAGACCCTGGTCTTGTGCTGTCGGGAACCAAGTGTGAAGATGGAAAAGTAAGGTTCTGAAATACTCCCAGACAAGGAGAACATCACTACCCTCATGTTGCAAAGTATTTTGTACTAACTGACTGGTTTTTGCTTTGGGATTTTTTTTTTTTTTCCCCACAAAAGAATTGGTGGGCTCTTATTGTTTCTCACACTGAGTCAGATATTTACTCCCTTCTTCTGGCTGCTGTTCTGGATTACAGATTTGCAGATGCAATGCAAGTTGCTTAAGTTTATAACTGTGGGGTCTTTTTTGGTTTTGTTTGTGTGTGTGTGTGTGTGTGTGTGTGTTTTGTTTTATTTGTTTGTTTTATTATGTTATGGTTTGTTTTTTTTTTTTTAGGACAGCCTCAAGTATCTATCCACTTAGGATAGAGGTTCCTTGCAAAATAAGTACAGCAAAATACATTACAGGATGAAATGTAATTCTGATGAGTTCATGGTATTCATTGGTGGAAGTGAGACATAGAAACTAGCATTGCAGTTGAGTTGATATGTATGTTACCTAAATTCAGGGTTTGGTGTTTCCCAATGCCCTGTAAGTGTCCTTTGCACTGCTTCAGAGTGCTCAGCTTGCAATAAGCTCTGCAATAGGTATTCTAGCTCAGTGAAGAGATCTTGCAGGTTTAGTAGGTTATACAAGTACATAAAATCTGGAGTACCTTGGGAAGGAGACAGTGACACCTAAGAATGAGACAAATGAAATCAGGTGAGCAAAGAAAAGGGGATTCTTTTCTTTCACAGAGCATCCTGTGAACACTGTCAATGGGTTGCCACAAAATGTCATAAGTATGAAAGTGTTCAAAAAGTGAATAAATAGCTTCACTGGGGAAAAATGCATCAGGGGTTACTTAACACTTCTAGCTTAGAAAATCCCTGTGCTGCAGGTGTATGCTGGGGACATGCTGCTCTGTGTTGCCATGCTCTTACACAGTTGCTTTTGCATCCACTACTGTTTTCGTGGATTTTTATGCCAGTGCTGCAAACTTTCTCAATGTGTATGGCATTGCAAAATTGTCATTAACTTCACTTTAGATTTCAAACTGTATTTATCTGATCTGCTGATTAAGCCACTCCACCCCCCTTTTTTCTTGCAAGAAAAGCTGTTTCTGTAAGATCTGTTTTAAAAATATAAGCCCATTTACGTTCATCCATCAAAACTGATTTTTGCAATCATATTTTGCAAACATTGTGAATTATCTGGCATGAATGTAGTCCAAATTTCATATGGCTGTCTCACTCATAGAGTTTCTTTGGAGAGAAAAGGAACAGGGAAAGGTAGGAGACAGCTATGAGTTTAAAGGGGCGAGAAACAGAAAGGAGTCCAAGAGCTAGGGAAATGAAGAAGGTTTCCATACCTTTAGTGGATTACTGGTGAAGAGGGAAAAAAAGTGCTTTGATAATTTGTGGTAAATTCAAATAAGACTCTGAATTTCTGTATGTTTTTGAATTATGTTGGATTACCACTCTGCATTGGGAACAGGTTTAAAACATGTACCTAGTGCAACTCCAGTTCTCTTACAGGAAAACAGCCCTTACACAACATTTCTAAGTCAATCTGTTATAAAACTTCTTTTCAAAGAAAATTCAACGCAGGGAAAGCACCCCATTATGTTTTACTAATGAGTATTTAATCTTTCTAATCTATCTAATCATACACATACACACTATAGAATACACAGGCTAATACTTACGAAATTGTATGTTTTACTTTGAGGACATTAGTGCATTTGTATTACGGATTAAGAATATGAATTTAAATATTCTTGAGTTTTCTAAGCTGAAGATACACAATTTGAAATGCAGCCATTTTAATGTGATCAAAATTCTGTGTGCTACTGCACTATGAATATTTGAATTGTGAATACTGCTGTAATCAGACCATATTCTCTACATGCGTGCATGTTGATGCCAATTCACTCTAATTTCCTTTCCATTTTTCCTTCTCCCCAGGGGATAAGTGCCCTGATTAAGCATCCCTGTCATCTCCTTCAACACTTTTCCCCGCTTAACGCTAATTATTGTGACTGACTTTTAGCACTACTGAACTGAACTGCAGTTAAACGCAAGCAAAAATCTGCAGTTTTTTTGTTGTTGTTGTTTTGTTTTGTTTTGTTTTCTGGTCGATAAAGCATAGTAATAGTCATTCCAGTCCTAATTTCTTCTTCTTTTTTTTTTTTTTTTCCAGTTTTGAATAGGATAACTTCTCATTACTGACATCAGTCATTTGACTATTTGATGGTGTTATTACACGGTGCTACTCCTGCTTTACCTCAGTTTTCAGCTATATTGGCAGAGTAAAGTTGTCCTAACTGGAAAACAAAAATTGTTTTGCATCTGAGTACTTTGCATATGCTATTTGTTTACTTCCATTTCCTCTAAGGTTATTCTTATACTTTATGTATTGTTGTTTCATATTTGACACCAAAAATTTGTTTAGCTTATGAAAACTGTCAGAAAGGTCTCAATTTTGCTGAAGAACAATAATGAGCCCATATAAATGGCATATATGAGTATTGTGCCTTTGATACATAATACAGCTATGCTAATTTACGCCACAAGGCGACCTGAACCAAATCCTACTCGATGCATTCCTAGTCATGAAAAAATGCAAACTGCTGGTTTTTTAATTGACATTGAAAGAAAAATAATAATAATAATAATAATTAAAAAAAAAAAGCAGATCACCACTGCTTCCACTTCAGTGAAACTGTGCCTGTTTATTTACACAAGCTCAGCGTATTAACCGTATATGAACTATGCCTGAAATTCAGTATTGGCCAGGGTGCCAATCAAGAGCAATACTCAAATTCCACAGATTTGAACCTAAAAGGCTTACAAAGAAGAAGACAACTAATGCTGATGTCCTTATCTTTTTGTCAATGTAATGCTGTCAATGCAGCATGTGTGTTGGGAAATCATCACCACTAAAGGAGCCATTGACAGATGAACAGATGTACAGAGCTGGAGAGGGACACGATGCGTGGTGAGCACCAGCAGTTCTGTCCCCATTAAAACTCCTCTTTTCTTATTTTGCAGATTTGCCTTAATCGCCGGTGCCAGAATACAAGTGTTTTTGGTGTACACAAGTGTGCAACAAAGTGCCATGGACGTGGAGTAAGCATTATAGGAACACTTTTTTTATGGTCAATAAACACTGGATGAGAAATGATTTTATGTAATACCTTTGAGATCTATGATTCTTTACAATATATCAGACAAAGTCATTGCAATACTTTTTTCTTATATATTTCAATTTTCAGAGTCCTTTATATAAACTACATGAAATGAAATTATTTTTATTTAACAAAGAAATATTTATCAGTTAATAAATATCTTGTTCTTAATTAACAGTCTGTGATAAAAAGGAATTTTTTCATCTTCAAAGAAATTTTATCTAACCTTCCTTCATGAAAAATTTCCATTAACATTTCAAAAAAGACAGTTTCTATGTGGGCCCAGGAAAGCTAAAATATGCATTTGAATTGAGATATTTCAAAAAAGCATTTCCAAAAGTATTAAAATAAAGTAAAACCATATAAGTGAGTTTCATGGTATGAAAGTGACACAGGATGAAAAAATTGATATCAGTTAATAACACCAAAATGTTTTGAAAACTAATTTATACTATGAAAATGTTAATTATGTCAGGCTATGCCTTATTAACCTGGATTTTCTAATGATCTGTTTGTTTCTGTGAAAAGCTCTAGAAATTCTCTGTTCTCTCCTGTGAAGGGATTTTTATTTACTTTATTTTATCATCCTGCATTCATGAAACTGTGCAGTGTTGATGGTGCTGCATCTTATTGTGCTGGAATAAGGATCAGCTTAGACTGACATCTTTATGCATGTATGATGGAGAACCTGTGGTGACTCCTGAGTAGCCAAAGAGGACCACATGGAACTGTAGATGGGAACTTCTATAGTGCTTTAATTTAAAAAATAATGCTTAACAAGTTGTATTTTCAAATATCTTGCTGTTTTTGAAAAGTAAATCGATTCTTTTTGCATTTTACATGACCATAGCAAGGCTAAGCTATGTGGATGATGTTTTAATACTCTTCAGATACATCCAGTATAGTCTTTCTGAAAGCCTGCCAGCTGACCATGCAAAAAAATGCATATTTGCAAACTCCTGTGAACTAACTAGTGTCTTATAAATTCATCAATTGTGTAGTTTTTCCATGGTTGTGGCAGATCAGTGATGATCAGTGTTAGCACAGAATCAAGGACCACATCTACAACTAGCCCTTAGCCCAAAGAACTTTTCCTTAAAAATCAATTTGAGCATCTACATGCAACTGTGCATTCTTTGTCCTGTGCAAGAAAATTTTTGGCCTGTCCAGTTTATGTGTTCAGCCGATAAGAGCATGGGCCATTAGCCCTGGTATTAGTATCATAGCCACTGCTTGGGTGGTAGCAAAAGGGAATAAAAAGCAGCCCTTCTTTTGATGTGTGTTCCCACAGGAGTGTGGGACCTCCTAGGGGAAAAGCCACAAGTCTACCAGCTCCTTTCTTTTGGTCTCTTGGAGCTCTCCTACTCTGCAGGGAGCATTTGGTCAATCAGGTCTTGCTGATAAAAACTACCAGAACACTGAGGACTGTATCTTTATAGGCCATGCAAATGTGATATCAAAGGGAGAGTTTCCTCTGTCCTGCTTCCAGTTTCACACCCTTTTCCAGCAACTGCTCCATCTTAGAGCTGGGGGGTCTGAGCAGTGGAAAAATCAGGATGCAGTCTAGCACAAGCCCTTGATGGACAGTGATGGACAGGAGTATTCAAGTGGACTGACAAAGCTTGATGGTATTAACAACATAGAGACTCGTTCCTGCGAAGGCAGAAGGAACGGAAGTTAGAAAGCAGATAATGGTGCTGCTGGAAGCAAAGACAGGATAAGACTTACAAGGTGTGTGATTATCCTTATTGTCATTATTGAAGTTGTCAACTGGTACAACTCAAACTATTACCTGCCACATAAATAATAATGCTTTTTTTTTTCTTTCTTGCCTTTGGTGTTGCTTTATGCCATGCTAGCTGTGACAAGAAGCAGATACCAGTACATCTCTTTGTGACAGGAGCTTTATTTCTTTCAGATGTGTCACTATCTGATTAAGAGGCGTTATTGGCCAGTGCCATTCTCAGATGTATAGCATAATCCTTTTCATGTTAGGTCATCTGTCTTTCTTTTGAAGGTCTGCAACAATAAAAAGAACTGTCACTGCGAGGCTGACTGGGCCCCTCCTTACTGTGACAAGCCAGGGTTTGGTGGCAGCGTGGACAGTGGACCCATTAGGCAAGCAGGTGAGTAGTAATTCATGCTTTACCTGCTGTTTCCATGACGAATGGAAATGCAAAACATTGTCTTGTGAGTAATGAGCTTGCAAGATTGGGAAAGTCTGTAAAATCAAATGGCTTATTCTAAATGGCACCAACTTGAAGATCTAGCAAAGCAAAACCAAGGCTAGCTGAAGGCATCAGTTTTCTTGCACAACTAAAGGCACAGTAGTCCTGGTGAGTCTCATCTCCTTTTCTCTTTTTTCAAAATACATAGTCAAGTTTAGTAGCTCTCTGAACTATGTAGGAAATGGTATTGATCTAAGCCAAGGGTGAGTAGCTAACTCCCACGCTTGTGCTAGCCCTGTTGCCATGGTAGAGGAACGTTGCAGTGCTCTGGATTCACCTTGAGATACGCCAAGCTCCAGAGCATTTTCCAAGAGCAGCAGGATAGAACAACCTTATTGTATTCACAGCCTGTTTCTATAAGTGTGTGCCTAATGAAAACTAGATATTGCAAAGATTATACATGCAAAATTTTTGCATATTCAAAAATCAGAAATATATTTAATACTGTGCTTCTAAGAGCGATCTTTTATATTGTGGAACATAGAGGATTTCTGACCGTATCAGATTAAATCTACATTTTATAGATAACTTCCATGTTTTTACCAGAAGTTCTCTTCCCATATTATAGTAGTAGGAGTCATGCATTTTCTGTAATTTGTATTTCAGTTTCCCCTTGTTCAATCTGCAGAACATCAGCATCAGTATCTTACTTCGTCTTTGGCCAGCCTCAGAAGGAATTATTCCTATACATGGTGAAATTTTATAGGATTTGATAATCATCACATGCCAATTTTTCTCCAGAGTACTACAACTTTAGTGACTTCCATAGAAATATTTCTGATTTATGTCTGAGCAAGTGACAGGACCAGCAGACTACTCACATATACGTAAATAACCTAAAACTTGCTGGAAAGTGATCTGCATGTTTTCATATGAGTAATGCCATTCAAAACCAAAACGGATTGTATTCTCTACGTGCCAGATCCTGCAGTGAATTGTAATGCTGGATTTATGACATCACAATCATTTCCATGACAAAGCTGCACATTATGATTTCTCTGTTGAAATGTCTTTTTTAAAAATACCTACCAGCTGGTAAGATAGCAAAGAAACTGTTCTCAGGCACTGAACAAGTGTGATTACTTGTGTGTTAAATGTTTTTTCTGTTAAGATTTGCTCCAAAGCATTATAGCCCCTTTTCAGCTTATCTTGTATCAAAGTATGTGCTGCATAGACAATGCCAACTGGAGAAGAAAAATATAGGGTATCTTTTATAATTCTTGCATTTTGTGTTTTGGAAGCCAGTGCCTCAATTTAACAGAAAACTGTTTTAACAATAGCTTAATGCAGTGTGGTATTTTGACCATTTTTCTCTAAAGACAGTGCTACATTCAATAATTCTGAGAATAAACAAATATGGAAATTGCTAGAGGACCTAATTTTCTATCCCTGACATTTGAATTTAAATATGAGCTCTTGATGGTGTGGTTTGGATTATGATCTGAGTAGTCTGCACATCTTTAAATCAAATTACAGAAGGATTAGCTCAATAAAATACATTCATCTTAGTCAAACATGGCACATGGTCTCATTAGTATTTAGTAACTGATTTTATCCCGTTGACTTGGAGTAAACACATTTGACACTATATTTTTCTTATAAAGAAGCCTTAAACATTTAATTGTTAGGTAGAGAAGTTAATTAATTTAAATTGCATAATCTTAGTTTATTAATGTTATTAATCTTTTAGAAATGGTGAGGGATTTACTGTTCCACAGTGCTATACAGTAAAAAGCGCAGCACTTCACGCCCCATCAAGCGCCACGTGCAGCCTGTTCAGTGTTGCTGACTGTTCACCAGCATCTGCGCAAGCTGAGGCCAGTTGATGAGAGCCAGCTGGCTGAAATCCAATCAGGATAAGACTGAGGCAGTGATGATAGGTTACCAGAGCAAAGATTAAAGATGCATCTCCTACTGTGGGAGTGTGCACTTTTTAGGTTTGCAGTCCTGCAAAATCACAACATCCTCTCATCCAGGCGATGATCATATCACATGGAAGCTCTGATACTTATGGCTGCTTACCTCTTCCTAAAAATAAGGCTTGCTTTCAGCTGCAAGTCATGTAGTCAGGGCACACATCTCCACTGAGCCTCACTTAGGTCCCAGCAATGTACTTAATGTGGCTTAAAGCACTCTGAAAACTGGAACAAGTACAGGATGCTGCAGCCCCTTGCAAGGCAGCACATCCCTCCGAAAGCACACAGCACTGGTGCCGAAGGTACTCCTCCAGCTCCTTGCTTGCCTCTAGATTAGACTTGACAGCCGCCTGGGCTGGACCACAGTAGTCCGTATTGCAGTCTCCTAAATTGGAATGAAACCCTGGTTATAATGAAGATCTGTTTATAAAGGAGCTAGAGCTACTGCTTAAGTTTGAGGGACAGCATATCAAAGACGTTGCACTTAACCCACATCATGAGCTAGAGGTTTCTGTCCTTCTTCTTTCTCTCCTTCCTACCCTGGAAGCAGGCAGCCCATGGAGAAGGCACCAGTTGGCACTGCTACGGCTATCTCCCTGTGGGTGTCCGGATGAGGCCAACATACATTATGGACCCATTTGCAGGTGACATCTGAGCAGGACCTGAACACAAGGGCAGACAGAGTACAAACAGATGCTCTTGCTTGGACCCAGATATCTGACAAGTCCATTCAAATGGGCCATGTCTGATGCTAGCTTGCGAAGTCAAAAAGATTAGTGCCCGTTCACCTGAGACCTTGTCTTTTCCAGTGCTGTGCTGCCATATTGTTGTAGCTGCTGAACTCAGACTGATAGCAACCTGTAGCTATCAAACTAATAGGATTGCGCAATCCACCAAGAATCATAACTGAGAGTTTCATTACTTCTTTTGAATATTTTGTTACCACTTTCTTGTCCTTCTTACAATCTTTGCTTTTTTAAATCATAAAGGCAGTTAAGGAGCAGACCAATTTTCTCTGATCAAACATATTTTAACCAATTTTCCCCACTGTTAAAGAAATTACCAAAATTCAAGCATTGGGCTAGAAGAAATAAGAGTTTATTAGTCTTTATCACACAGTTCATTTGCTTCACCTGCACTGCAGTTAGAAAATCAGACAAGGCAGCAAAGTTCTACTCCATGTACATAACACATTTCAATAAAGATGGCTTTGATAGAAGTTAACTAAATGTGTTTTGTTGCAGATAATAAGAGTTTAACCATAGGAGTGTTGATAACCATTCTGTGCCTTATCTTTGCTGGGTCAATCATGTATCTGAAAAGGAAGACTTTCATGAGATTACTGTTTACAAGTAAGAAGACAACAATAGAGAAACTAAGGTATGATCATTTTCCCTAATTATACTCCCTATTATTATTATTAAATTTGAAGATATTAGTAGAAAATAGCCATAAACATGGCAAATCTCATCTTAGCGTTCATCCTGTAATGGTCTCAATATGTTTTAGAAAGAGCTGGCCTTAAAAATATTCACCTAGTTTTATCAGCAATGTTTTTCCTGGTTTAGTTTAACTTTACTGATCATTAGTAATAACGTGGGTTTTGGTTTGACTACATACCTCTTTTTTGTGATTTAAAAAAAAACTTCAAAATTGAAGGAAGTCTTACCTTCATTTTCATTTGCTTCAAATAGTTTCATTATGTTCCATGGCCTTTTATCTAAACTCAGTCGAGTGAGCTGAAACTTTCATATTTGAGGTCATTACTGTTTAAATGCTAGATTCATTAGAAGAGTCTCTTGGGTGTTACAAAGCTGCATTTCCACAGATTGCAGAAGCTAATTTAACAGACTACTGGTTTCAAAAAAATCAATATTTATTTTTATTCTTGCAGGAGCACTACAGAATTTTTACTTGTTTAGTATAAAAAGTCAGAAAGTCCTTGCAAAATCTCATTCTGAAAGAGGTTACTGTTTAAAAAAATGCTATAAAGCAGAATGCCATGTTCAATAAATATATGCTTGTATTGCAGGTCTGTGAGTCCAGCAAGGCCTTCCAGTTTGTCTGAGCCTAATCACATTCATACCACATCTCTCAGTAAAAATCTCATCATGAAGCCACAAAATACAAATATACAAAAAGTAAGTCCCCATATAGTTTAAAAAAAAAAAAGTTTTGAATCTCATTTAAGTAATTTATTATAAAACAATTACATTACATCAGTACATATCGATATGGCATAGAACTACCAACATGCAAAATGGGAGAAGTAGGTCTCAGAACACGTTAATGGCTTCCAGGTTTTACACAGGTGGGGATGTCAAGCACGGGAAAGAAATAGTTCAGTCTTTGGGACAGGGCCATCCGCCTTGCACCAGAACACCACATCTAAACAGTGAAGGATTGGTGCTTGAGTAGGGCTCTGGAAGCTGTTGATTACTTTTCTGGTTGCAAGGGAGGTGCTGAATGTAGATGAAAGCAGAGCAGAAGATAAAAAAAGGATTGTAAAGCAGTAAGGCTTGTATCAACTCCTGAAGTTTATAGCTGTTGTTTGGGGGTGGGGTTGTTTCTACAGAGAGATGGTCCAAGACGACCACTGCCATATCAAGTCGTTGACATTAGCAGCCCCGTGAAGACGGATGATTTGCCACAACTAAAGATGCCTCAGCGAGTCCTGCCACCTCTTCCCCAGCTGCCATGTCATCAAGCTGTGCCTGAAAGACCCTTGCCAGCTAACCCATCACTGAGGTTCTCCCAGGTAACCACATCTCTTAACTTCTCTTTAACATTGAGTACGTGAGTATCTGCACGTGATGAATAGGAATGAAGTGGTTTTCTCATCTTTCCCATTGGCCTTTTGCCGTAGTATTTTCTTTATACTTTTTGCACTGTTAGGAATGTGTTATAATAAACTTAATAAAGATACCTTAAGCTCCCATTTTGTCAGGAAGGTTATATTGGTTTCTGCCAACTGAGGCAGCAATCCTAAAGTTGAGGATCCTGAAATCTCATTCCACCACTCAAAAGACATGGCAATACAAAAAAGTTACATATTATGGGCAAACATAGGCTCATCTTGCCTGCTGCCCGACCAGCGGGGAAGACACAGGGGCTTTTAACAAGGTGCCAAATACAGTAATATAGTTGAGGAAGTAAAGTTGTATGTGTCTTGCCCAAGAGCAAAAGGTATATTAGCCTGATGTAGTTCTGTTCTGCAGAAGAGCGTGTAAATTACTTTTTTTCTTTTCTTCAGAACACAGATCTGAAAAGACTTATGATTGTCCATACTTTTTTTGTGTAGACCTACCTTTCCTTGCAATGTTTAAATAGAGCCGGTAATCCTTTTTTGTAATAAGATGCAGTATTCAAGGAAGATGAAGTTGTCTGTGCAGTTGTCTATATTAAATTGTCCTTTTTCTTGTCACTATTTTCTCTCTTATGGTTGCATTTGTAGGGTGACTGTGTCTTAGAAAAGGAATCAGATATCCACCTAGTTCTGTTTTGTAGACATTGTGCTGTTTTGGATAAAGTACAAAATTAAAATGAAGTGCATGTCATTATCACTAAGCTATCTTAAATTAGTAGTGCATTGGTTTCTGTGCGCTTACTACAAATCTGTACTCAAACAGCTGTGTCTTGAGGGACTGTGCCTACCATTAAGCTAGCTAGGATAACCAGGGACAAGGTGACTTCTTCATGCAGCAACCTTGTGAGCTACTCTGAGACACTTTCCCAATGATTTGTAGGAGGATGCAGCTATGACAAGCAGTTGTTGAATAGTATTGCTTTGAAAGGCCTGTGCAAAAAGAACAAAGAAGTAAAAAGGGATAAGACAGTGTTGAGCTGCCATGCTAGCATGCTTACATATTATGCCAGTAGAAAAAGTGTAAAAAGTTTTAATTTGGACTGTCTGAATGTTGAATCACTCAGGTTAGATCAACTTTTTAAAATAGAGACAGCTTATTAACTTTTTTCAAAGGTTAAATAAAAGGTTAAAAGGTTATTTAATCTTTTTCTTCTTCCCTTTTCCATCTTACTAGTTATTTATTTTCTATTTCAGGGAATGGAAAATATTGATTCTTTCAAAAAATCAGCTTTATAGAAAATTTGGACTGATACTGGTTTCTGTTGCTTTTGTCTTCATCTCCAATGGTTTCATTGTTTATTTTCTTGCATTTCTTGAAATATTCTGCATATTTCACATTGGTCAAAGTTAAGATTAAGTACAAGCGCTTTTCTATTTATAAATCAAATGGCTCCTTTCAAAAAAAAAAAGAACCACCTTATCTAGCAACTTACAAGCTTATGCTGCCTCCTGCTAGCAGAAGACAGAGGGAGAAAAGGCTTTCCAAGAAAAAATGACTGTTTCTTATTTTGATGGTACATCTGTATCTGCCCCAGCCTGTCACAGCACATCAAAGCAGCCCAAAGCATGACTCCAACTCATATCCCTAAATGCCATCCCCTTCAAACCCGGCAAAGTGCAAGGTAGAATACCAGCTCTCTAGTACCATCATTACCAATGTCTGACAGAGCTCAAACTGCCAAAATGCTTTTCAGCTTAGCAGCCAAAATTAATTGCAACTGTTACTCCATCAAGCAAAATATTGATGTTTTCAATTTTCAGTTGCAGCATGAAACAGAATCAAGAGAAACAGGATTAACTCAAGGCAACTTAGTGAATAAGCAAGAGTGGCTTCTTTCAAAGTTATATCCATAACATCAACTCAAGATTATCAGAAATAGCTGCTTTTTATACTCTAGGGACACAGAAAATACTGCATGGGAAGAAAATCTTTTCTTCCCAAGTTAGCTATTTTACCCCCTCAAAGCTTAGAGGAAGTAATTTAGCTTTAGAATAGTTTTGGTCTAATTTATATAGATACTACTTAAAGTATTGCTTCAACACTAATTCCTTGGAACTACATCCATTAGGTCACCAAGAGAAAGCACTTTAAAAATCATTGCTACATCCCTAATATCATCCACGTGCTCAGTGTTGCAGTACAGCGCTGAAGAAGAGTACCAAAACCATTCACTTTTTGTATGGCTTCACATATGCCTCATTCTGCTTCTCCCATCTGAGATGTGTGTTTGAGCACAAGCTACTTTCCTGCTGCTTCTGGCTTACAGCAGGGGGTAGCTAAGGCACAATGGACATGGTAGACTGTAAGACTAGTGTCTTCAGCTCCAGTGGCTGTTGAGACAGAAATGAATGGATTAGTATTTTACAGTAAAATTTTTTTTAGATGTAAGTAAAATAGTTTAAAAAAAAAAAAAACAGGAAATTAACTGTTGCGAAGTTTAATATTTAAAAATCTTTTGACTGATAAACAGCCTTTTTTTCTTTCAGGTGCTCTCCCCAAGGCAAATTTTATTTATTGGCCAGATTCATAGTGAATATAAGTCAGCACAGCACCACTGAATCAAGGAAACGGTGCAGATTTATACAAACCACACGTTCAGTCCACGCGTTCCGATTTGATCATTTCCAATTGTTTTTGCTACTGGTTGCATTCAGTTGCAGCCTCTGATACTGCTATCATCTTATTACTAAAATATATTGTATATTTTACAGGTCATCCTTATCACAGGAAATATAGCTTGATATTTTCACTTCTTCCCTAGTAAATCAAAGCTGGGCTCACCTTTCACTCTTTCTGCCAGTTATTCCTGTTAAAAACTCTCCTGTGTCATCTCAGGCTGGCTTTAGACATAGTGGGCTAATACAAATCAAGTTCCTGTCTAAACAGATTGAGGAAGGTACCCCTTCTTTGCCCAGTGCATTCCAGGCAAGAAACTTCTTCCAGTTGCTTATTCAAAAATGTATCAGTGAAACAAATTAAAGCTTCATACACCTGATGACTTTGTAGGCTCTCAGGATGAAAATTATGCTTTTCTCTCAGCTTGCCACATTAGGCATGTCAAGTCACTTTTCTGCCTCCTTCTTAAGCATACTAACTCAAGGATAGCATTTTTACAACCCCTTGGAGAAAAAAAGAAAAATGAAATCAGGTGTTCAGCTAGCACCCGTCAAAGTTACATTTCATTTATGATTGCTGTTCCAACATCTTCCAGAAGAAACACCCACATGAGGAACTAAGAGGACCAAAAGAATTAGCTTAGCTGAGGCATCCAAGGTTACCTTAATGCTCAGCCATGAGAGGATGCTTACTCCATAGCTGAGTCCAGCTGAAGACCTGTTCTAGATCAGCTCACATGGATTAGCCATTTCAGCCAACTTCCCCTGTAAAAAAGAAAAAAAAGGTGGTGGTGGCGGCAGGGGGCAACTGATACTGCCCCGTTAGTAATTAACGGCTCAAAAAGTCATTCATTCCCTGCTCTCAGGTATTACAGGTGGTGATTACACATAGGACCACAGCTAACAAACACAAAGAACAAACAAGCTGGGACAGTTTTCCTCTCTTTTTGTTTGCTCATCCATACCAGCTCTTAAGCTCTTCAGACCAAGCCTCGTTTCTCTAGACTGCTGAGCCCGCATCAGTTCCTCTTCCAAGTTGCAGTACCTAAAGCTCTCTGCTAATTGAATAGTGAATACAAATCATGCAATATCAATTAAGGACTGATCAAGCAAATAACTGAATACTCATGAGATCAGACTAATTCAGGTGATTAATCATGTAAAAGTACTTGAGGGAAAAGGCTACTTCTGTTCAGGCAGTCAAGGTAATAAAGGCTTTATAGTACTCAAAGATATATTCCTTGTTTGCTGTCTTTATAATGTGGGTGTTTTTGTGTTTGTTAGGGCTTTTTCTTTTTAAAAGTGCTGCAACGCTCAAGGTGATGATGCTGCAAATGGATCTGCATATAGCTTTCCATGTAATAAACATTCTGACTTTTAAAAACTTTATTACAGAAGTAACTTAAATTTTACTGTAAAGATAATTCAGTTATTAAAAAGTCATCACTTTCTGCTGCTATCTAACTTGTTCCATGTTGGTATATCTTACTTCAAAACATACACATTAAGATTTCATTGTGTAAGAAATTTAGCGCACAAAGTGAGCTGTGCCATGAAATCCTGATGGTAAGATTTCTTCTCTTAACAGTTTTAAGGTTGTCTAGTTCTGTATCACTGGAAAGGATTGTGTTTTGAAGAACTTCCTTTGCTAGTGTTTAATTGAACTCTGACTTTCTGCAGGACAACCCGATGAGATAAAGCTACACTGAGCATACAAAAGCTTGATGTTCATTTCAACATTTGCCAGGCCTGATTATTTCAAGAATACTTGCAATATTTTTCTCCCTCAAAGGTGGAGCTTTTCCTTACACACAAGCTGCTTATAGCAAAAAGTTTATCTTGTTTTGTCATGGAAGAAATTCTTCTGAATGATGGTCAAGACTAATTTTTGTACTGAATATGAGATCTGGCTACAATAAGTTAAAATAAGATTTTTTTTTTAATGTTGTGATTTCTCATTCACTCAAGAACTAGTACATCTTATCCTGAGAGTCAAAAGAAAAGCAACGTGTCATACAACTTTAAAATGTAGTTGTGTTAAATTTGAAATGTTTACATACAAGGTAGGTTTAGTTAAGGTCCCAAGTTTTCCTCTTTTTTTTTTTTTAAAGGAATCAAAATGCCTATGTTAGTCACCCTGTATTTCCTTTTTGAAAGAGCAAACATTTGTCACAAAAAGTAAGAAAACAAAAGGATGATCAAATGAATAATGAAAACTTGTATTTTATTCATGCCTCTTGGTGTTTGTTTCAATAACGTCCTTCAGGGGATCTTTAAATTACGTCTGTAAACTCTTCTTGTTTCTTTTTGGTCAACTTTACTAATGATACTTATGGCAAACTAATAGTGACAAGTAAAATCACTCTGTACAATGTTTTTAGAGAAAGCATGACAATGCAGTTCGAATATGGATCTGGAGTTTTTGGATACATTGGAGAGTCTTTGTGTGACCTGAGCAAGTCATTTAATCTATCCCAGTTCTTCATAATGAAGACCACAAATAGGCACACTATCCTGTTTGCAGGGTTTCAAGGACCACACAGAAGAGACATTAGCTCATGCCTAACAGCAGATGACTTCTGTTCCTTATTAATAAATCATTTAATTCCACAGAATGAAAGCACAGCAGCATCTCTAAAGAAAAAATTCCACAGACGTTCCCAATTCAAGCTGGACTTGAGCAGTTTGCTCCTGTGGTCATCTAAATTTGTATTTTAAAGTTATTTCTAGTATTTCCACCTTTTTTTCCTCTCTCTTCTTTTACAACTGTATGTATTCAGTCTATGTTGTTCTTCATTTACCACCAATTAATCATTAATTCCAGTATCAATGCACCCGGTGTTCCTGAAGCAAAAAAATCAAAAGAAATAAAATCCCTAAAATATATTTGTAAACCTGTTTTAAAGTGTAAGTGCTTGTTTATTAGAAATATGTTATGGCTTACTCATCTAAATATATCTGATCACAGCTACACTGAACTTCTCTGCTCTAACTCAGTAGTTGCTCTGTTAAATCTGTTATGCCAATTATAAAGACTAATATGATGACCTTATGTTTTATAATAGGAAAACCACAAGCCAAACCCCCCTCAGAAGCCTCTACCAGCAGATCCTCTGACCAAAGCTCGTTATAACAGCGCATGCGCCCCGGTGCTCGGACACACAAAAGCTGTGCCTCACATCACTCCTGTAAGGTTAGTTCTCCTCATCAAAATGGCTTGACTTGTTGCACTTGGTTCAATAAGGCAGGTCTAAAGTGTCTTAGAGCAGATCCTCTATGCCATGAGGAGCTATGCTCTGCTCTAACTATTGCTGAGAGCTGTGCAACAAATTTTCTATTTGCTTATACAAAGGCATGCAGTATTGATTCCCAGCAAGAGTATACTAGCACTATTGCACTGACTTCCAGAGGACTATGAGAATTATACTACATATGAAGGTCTGACTGGAAGCATCTGACAAAAACTGCCCGATTGCTACTTGCAATTCCTTGTAAGAGAAAGGAGTTAATAAGCACCAATTTCACAAAGCTCTTACAGAAACAGAAAAAATCCTACTTAGCCAGCCCACTTACAGAATTAGGCTGAGAACTGAATACTGCTGTTAAGATCAGCCACCAATAAATCAACTTTCTGTTCACACATTTCACAGTAGAATATCACTGTAAATCATCTGAGAATAATATCCAAAATATTCAGAAAATACATAAGTTATATAAGTCAAAAAAGGGATGTTGAAAAAAATCTAGAAGTGAAATGACTATCCCTACTAGAAATGCAGAGTGGGGGCAAAAAAAAAAAATGTATATTCAAGATTTAAAGGCCCAACAATGCATGCAAGTCCTATATATGGATTATTTTGCTAGATCAAAAATATTTTACAGGCAGGCACTGCTTGTAAAGAGGTTTTGCCATTATTTTGTATTTCAAAATTATCAGAAGGTAATCCATTCCATAATGGTAATGAACCGTAGTATCACCAAAGATGACAAGATGAGGAATACAGGAATTTCATTATATAGGAAAGAGTGTATTGATATATATACAAATATATAAGTATGTATGTAAATGTAAGAATACACAGTAAGTAAATTGGATAGGAAACGGCTAAAAAAAAAACCAGGTAAATAGTCACAGCAGAGATTTTTCGATAGGTGTACTATATCATAAAGGAAAAATTGTTTGAAGATTTTGTGGCTTCTTTTTTGACAACAAAACTTGAATTTTGACAACTAAACAAAAAATGCTGTAAGGCAGCGCAGTCCAGACTCTTTACATGATGAAAACTGTGTGACAAGATTATTTTTAAGATATGTACAGTCCCTAAAGAAATAAATGCAAAAGGCAAACTCTGCTAGGTCAAATCATAGGTCTCAGCAGCACAGAAAGCTTTAACAATCCTGTCCTACTTCTTTTAGAGTATGTGTTCCCATAGCCAGCTGTCCAAAAATATTGTGCAATGATACTGCTCCACAGTATTGTACCATGAAGAAGATAGAATTGCCACTTTATTTGAGCATTAGCTAGTAATAAATTTACAGATTTCCTTCCAACTTTTTGTCATCACCTTCTACGATTATTTGCTTTCTTGTAATAGGGTATTTTGTATGTCAAGACATTTTGAGTTGATTTTTCACAAGTCCATACCAATCATACAATAAGAATCTAATCATTGAGTATCACCATTTCCTCCTTCTCTGCAAACAAATATCTAGACTTTGATGTGTTCCTCTTAGGGTTTGTATACAATTCTCTTGTATCTAAAATTTCTGATTTTGCTGCTGATAACTGTTGTTAATACAACCATTCCAATTGCTTTAACAAAAAAAGTTATTTACTTACCCAACATTCTTCAGTTTTCTGTGAATAAAAAGTGAGCTGCAGGGAAGATAAAAGTAGTATTTTAAGCCACAGGAATTCCACTAGTGAGGCACTTAACATTGCTCAGAAAAATTAAAAATAGCATCAAGTTAGTTTCCTAATACTTCTGGCAAAAAGACCATAAGAATGCACTTTGATTCAGCTCCTGGCTGTGCCTTCTGGTAAGATAATCTGAAAGTAATAATATTTCCAGCTGACTACTTCCACTGTTTTAAACCAACTGCTACTCTGCTGCATTTAGTAGTGTTTTTGAGGGGATGCAAAATTGATGAGCACCTGAAGAAGTAAAGAGTTTAAAGGACAACACCTGAAGCATTGAGCTAGCTTATGCCACTGGCCAGGCAGCAATTAACACCTGAACCTGAAGGAGGAGTCTGTGGGTACCACTTCTGCGTCTTGATGGTATGCGCATAAGCTGTAAGGTGTCTGATCTTGTCCCAGCACGGCAGCCCTACTTGCCTGAAGTTAGCTTGGACAGCTCTTGCTAAGAGGTTTTACCATTCATCTTCATGCCTCGTGCACGATGCTGGCAGTGAGAACAAAGAAAAGTTTAAATAACAACTTGTTTTCTTTCTTTCCAACAGACCTGCTCCTAAGCATCCACCACAGATATCCAGGTCCAGCAACACTGCTGATGTGAAATGACTAGGAAATCTGACACCTTTATTTTAAAAAGTGAAGACAGAAGTTTGCACTAACTTTAAACTCCAGCTGGAGTTCATTTTTATGACAATACTTAGAATTTTTAATGTTTAAAACAGCATTATTTTTAAGAATTCTGAGCTACTGCCTTTGGTGCTGTGCTGTGCTATGGTGCTCTGTATACTTGCTCAGGTACTTGTAAATTATTAATTTATGTTGAATATTTATTACAGTGCAGTGCACTGTAGTAGATATTTTTACCATAGCTGAATTTTCCTAAAAAGGAAGCCTTTTTTTTTTGTAATATTTCAGTGAACTTGAATAATTCTGCTCTATTGGTCCTATGTAGGGTGTTTAGTTTTGATAAATCAAATGTATAAACAATTAAATCTCAATGGTTCGTAGCAAACTCTTGAATAAGTATGTCAGGGTAAAAAATCTTCTGGAACATGGTGAAATATCTGAAATATCCCAATACCTGCACACAGATGTGGAATGTGTGTATTTACCAAAGTATCACTCAGCGTTAGCAGTTGTACTGTAATTTCAGTTTTCATGTTGCTGTTTGAAATTGTCGAGAAATCTGTGCTGAAAGAGAATGTCTTTCTTTTGGACAAGTTCTCTTACTGAAGAAGTACTGTATATCACAAAACTGTATTTTTTAACCTCATTTTCCTCAAACACAATGTGGTTAGTACATATTGATGCAGACATCAGGCCTTCCAGAGTCATTACCTTTTTGATGCTTTGGTAATTAAATTAAACCTATACTGTGCAAGGTAGTACCATCTCACTATGTTGCCTTTGTATACTGTTTAGACTGACAACACATTACATATAAGGGGTGTGGGGAAGCAAAGCATTGCAAAGAATTACATTTTAAAAATCAATTATTATACTTATCTCTTTTGCCTCATCGCTCTGCTTATCAACTGTATTTTGCATATTTACTACTGTTTTGTATTTAACTTTAAAAATGTTGTTCTGGGTTTCTTAATTTTGAAATCAAAATATGTATTGTAGAACGTAGACTTTGGTTATCCTAAGACATGGAAAAAAAGTTTCATCTCTTTACTATGTGGTAACATTACATCTGATCTCTTCTGTACTTTCTCAGTAGCACTGCTGAATACAGTTGTTTCACATATGCTGTAATAAAAACAATTTTCAAATATCTGTTGAAATAGAGGAAGAAGGAGCTATTGCTTTACATAGGTTAGTTTCCTCATTGTCTGTAGTTTTTTTTTTTCTTTAAGCAAAAATAAAAGCATTGATAGAAACTTGGACATCATTTCAGTAAGTGTCACTGTATTTAATTTTTCCACTTATTCACCATTGTAGCAACGTAGCAGTCATGTTTATGGATAAACTAAATAAACAAAAATAAACAATAGTTTAGTTTGTTGCTTGATGGTAAAATAAACCACAAGTAAACGCAAAAGCATTTCAATTCTTAAAGTAACCACAGCTGCAACACCAGTGATTCATGTATGGAGAACTCCTATAAAGTAGGATGTCAATTTATCCTAGGCTTGGCAATGCAGTTGCAACCAAAATTTCCAGGTAATATTGAGAACATGTAGATGACGATTTTTATGTATTTGATATATTTTGTACTTAAAACACTTTAACTGCTCACAGTAGCATATATCTAAAATAGGGGAGGGGGAAGCGACATCTCAATATGCAGCAGATATACGATCTGAATTCGCTTGTTTGAATACTCCGTTTTTAGAATAGCAAGCAATCGTGCTGTATCAAAACGTTTCTGATAACTGCCAAAAATCATATGGCGAAGTTGTAAATAGTGAAAGGAGAAGGTGAAATTAAATGACTAAAAATTTCTTAAAAGCTCTTTGCATCAGTTTTAATGTCACTGAATTTAATGGTACCACCTTAGGTAAAATTTAGCACATGTATATCAGGGTAGTAATTAGAAATCTGGGAAGTGAAACCTATTGCATTATATTGTGGAAAAAAAAGCATATGCAGGGTATTAGTTATAAGATTTTATTAAAATTAGAAGAACATATTTTGTATTTTTGATAGCAATATGATTTCCTGATTGAGCAGAAAAATCTGGTTGTACAAAGCAGGGGACATGTCATTATGCTGCTACTGAGACTTTTTATAATAGAGCATTCAGGTAATATTTTTTCAGAGGAAGCCTAGCGTGACTTGAGTCAATATACTTATATATTATTTCCTATACAACACTGTGTACAATGAGGGACGTGTTATTTAACTACTGCATTAGATGAAGAAAGGAAGTTTGGACTGAATAGAAATCCTTTAATTTCTGAGAAAGACCTTTTGAAAAGTGATACTCCAACAGATTTTTTTTATAGGTCAAATATATAATAATAACATCCTTGTTAAAATCTAATATCCTTCTGAAGATGAGAGGCTAATTTCATGGGAAACATGGTGAAATTATTTAGGAATTAATTTCATTCTATAGACAGTACATATCTAATAGATATGTTTGTCTCTTGAAACACTTGCAAAAGATTGATCTTGTGACATGGATTTTTTTAGACATTTATATACATAAATCCATTGTCACAACATGCAGACAGCATGAAGAAAGTTATTTTGCAGTATTACATCTTCCCCCATTACATATATGACAGTTCATGACCCACATACTGAAACACAATATCTGTACCTTCTAAAGTAAAAGTTCTTTTGAAAACAAAGGGCCGGTGTGTTCTATGATCTGTCAACAATATCAGAATACCATTTAAAAGTAGAAAGATAAACTGGTGCAAGCATATATGTGATGCAAAGACTGGTTGGGATACTGAAGATCTGGTTTAAGTCAACTGTTATAAAAAGATACGCTAGGAAGAACAGCCCAAGATGTAATAAAAAATAACTGGTCTTAGATTTTTTAAAACATTCATCAGTCTCACATCAAAAACGTTTTCCAACTTAAAACACAAACCAGCACATTACATATCCATTGATACTTCAGTATATGGGGAGAACTAGACTTGTTTATCTCATTACAGAATCATATTCTCAGCCAATACACAAGATTTCCAAAAAAAGAAACTCAAAAGACCGAAGGCGTTAAAGCAAACTTGAAACTTTAGTTTTAAAATAAACTCCTATGCAGTCTTACAGGTACAGAATTGGAAATATCCATACTTACACCAAATCCTGTGCCTGTAATTGCAAGCAGCCATCTCACCACCGCTGAGTCCACAGTCCACAGAACCTCTGGGGTGGGCCCTGAGCACACCACAGCTAGCAGGTTTCTCAGGGGATGCTGAAAACCTGCCGGACGTACAGAGGAAAACCTCTTCTCCCCTAAAGAAACAACAAACACACACAAACACTTTTCAATAGAAGAATGGTATAGAGGACATTACCAGGTGTCCCCAGTACTAGCAGCAGTGGAGTTTTAGGTTAAAACGCCTGGATGTTCTCATTAACTGTCTGGTATTCCTTGAAGAGCCGGATACCTGGCTGTTGTTGTATTCCTGAGCTGATGGACAGCACAAGCACCAACACACGCTGCCCAGTACCATATCTGCTGTTGGTAGAAGAAGGCAAAGTCCCGCCACTCATCATGGATGAGGTGGGAGAGGACATCCTTGGCTTCTGCAGCTGCACTGCCCAAGCCCAGAGGCAACAGGGCATCATTAACCAAAATACCTTTTATAATCTTTAACAATTTATCTTTCTCAAGAAAGAGCAATCCAAAAAAGTGTATACTTAAGCAAGCTGTGAATTAACTGCTAAAAACTGTTCACAGAGCAGAAATTTGTCATTTTTTTTTAAACAATTAACACTTTTCTAGAATAAGCAGCTGAAGCGTAAGCATCCAGTGACATGGGAAGTAGTTTTACAGTTAAGAGGGTATGATTACATGTACATATTATCTAACAGAATTACTGTCCTATGTTATACACAACTAAAGCTAGAGATTTCTAGCCTTTTGGAAAAAAATCATAATTCCCTATCCAAAACAAAGGCAAGCAAAACTAAACATCCTGTAAAAATAACTACCATGATTTGAAACCAACAAAATGTAGTTATTGACATACTGTAAGCTGACTTTTTGATAGCATAAGTGAGGAGTATGTATGTGCACAATAACTGTATAATCCGGAATCTTTCCAATTAGCATATATGCAAATATATTTATACATAGATACAAAAAACTACAGGCGAAAAAAGGATCTGTAGCTTTTGGAGGTGGGGAAAAAAAAAAAGTTATCAAATGCTTCTTTTGTTTGTTTAGGTGTAAATTTTTTCCTCAAGATGTGAGTAGTAGTTGCCTGTGATTTTTTCATACAAAATTAGTGTCTTTCTGATTAGACATGCAGGTGTCATGTCAAATTCCACTGTGAAAACCAGATGAATGGTTTCACATTCTTACAGACAGTGTAAGCAAACAAACTACCATGGGATACACAAGGATGTGCAATTCGACGTTTGCTACTCTAAGCTGCTCAGTGTATGGACCAGCAGTATGTGATTTCAAGGAAGTGCTGTCACCACAGGCTTTAAGCCCTGTCAATGTATTCATCTGCCTCTGTGTTCAGTAAACTTCCACTTTTATATTACCTTCAAAAATATACAACATCCTTTAAACCCTCAGTTTTTTTGTGGTAATTCATTTCTCTTCTTGGGAGAGATCTTCTAAACAGAACATGTTGATGTCTCCTTGTCCTTTCTGTCTTCTCCCATACACATATTTCAGCCTCCTCCCTGCTCAGCAGGTGACACGAGGTTCCTGATCCAGATAAGTCCCCTTTCCAGAGGCAGGCAAGAACACAATGTGCTCTCCCTAAAGTAGTGCATGACAATGCTGCTATTATGCTAATCAATAGAACAGTAAGTACAAAACACCATAAAAGAAAATGAATAAATACACAGTAAACAAAAAGAAAATTGCATATTACCCTCTTTCTCTCCAGCAAATCTCTCAGTTTTAGTATTCGTAGATTTTTTTTTAAAAAGCTATCAGTTATCAGAGTAGCAAGAATTTTTTAATTCCATGGTATATTTTGAGAGCCTTTTCAAAGGCTCAAAAAATAAACAGAAATGTAGCTTTTTCATTAGTTTCTATTCTGATTTTTGATCTTTTGAGTATACAATATTGATTATCTTTTAATAACTTCCAATCAAATAACAGTATTTTTTTAATTTAACTATAAATTACCTTGTAGTAGTAAACAAGTTCATTCTTTATCTTAGAAACATTCTCTGAAATGTAATTTTATAAACTCAGTAATGCTAAATTCATCCTGCACATAGACCACCACCCTTCCGGGTAACTGTACCACACATTACGAAAAAATAAAGCTGTCCCATACGTTACAGGCAGCTGCCCTTTTTACACTGTACTTTTAAGAGAGAAGCATTAAAAAACTAAAGTATGCTGAGACAATGTTTTGAACTCTTGGAATTCAGTTAGTTCCGAAGCAGAATCCTCAGTGGCATTATCATGACAAAGATTTGTATTTTTTTCTGGAACCTTCTCTGTTTTTTCTCCCCTCTTTTTTTTTTTTAAAACTCTAGACAAATAGAATGGTCTTCTAACTTCAGATTTACCTATCTGCACAATGGTGGCTTTAAAGGACTTTGAAAAAGGAAACATTATGCAGGTATTGTGTGCCCATACAATTGATTTTAAATGCTTCATTATGTCTTATTTTTACATATCTGAATTTATATCCTTTAATGTACTTATGAATACACACGTTTCTGGCATATAGCATCAGAACAAGAATAATTTTATGTATTTTTAAATAAAACTTTGAGAAATGTGACCCATGACTGTGAATAATCAGACTAAAAGCAGGAATAAAAAACATTCTAGAAACACTTTAAGGCAGACTATCTGAAAATACAAAGCATATATTAATTTGAAAAGGTGCTATTGTTAAAAAAATATAGGAATGGTGAGTAATTGTAACTGTTTAATATGCCACTGCAGAGTGTTTGGCTCGGTATGAATGCAGATAAACAAGCACACTTTTTTTTAATAAGCAATTCATTTACAACCCTTCAGTTAACCTCCAGTTTGCTAAGCTTTTCACCGTCTTTGCTCTGTAGCTGGTTTTTACCAATGTAGCAGGTTTTAACTTTAGGTATGCATTTCTTGTGGAATCTTCCACTTGAAGGTGCTTCAAGCAAACACAACCTGTTAACTCGATAGCCGAGCAATCTGCTCATTATTAAGTACTATCTCTCAGTAACACATTCTTAATTATATTTAGTGTTTTGCCTATGTAATTACCCAAACGGTTAAGGAAATGCAAGAATTTTCTCAACATAACAGACACCATGCTAAGAGAAAAGCACATCTTCATGAAGATTCTCACTGCTTCAAGTTCATATAAAAACAAAAGTGCAATAGATTGCCTTTTTCGTGTATGTACCTTACACTGTCATGCCTGTGCTGTTTACATATGCAGATATTTCCAGAACATTTTCCTTCTGTTAAATCGAATTGAAAAATGAGAGGATTTGCTAAGTGAAACTTCAGTGAAACCAGTAAAAACATCGCATTCAGAAAAAAGCTATTAGATGCATTGGCTGTCCTGTGAACTGCAAACACAGGAAGAGCTGAGAACAAATAAATAGCATGTTGTAGCAACACAGAACATAAAGAGATGACCATTAAGCAGAAAATTTCACACAGCAGCCTTTGTTTGAGTGATTACAGACCAGAAATGTAGCACTGCAGAAGTAGCTTACCTGCTTATCCACCAGTCACAATTAGCTAGGGACGAGTACACCAGACAGACAGGTCACTTCTCAAGATTGTGAGTACATGGCATTGAATGGCCTCCCACGTGCTGCGCTTCAGCTGTGTGGGAGCATGCCAGCAACTTTCAAAAGCTCCCACCTCTCTGCCCTGCAGGTGTTGGCAACTTAGTAAGTGCAGGGGAATCATTACCTGCAGACCCTCTCCATTGTAGAAAATGTAAGCAATATGTACATACTACTTTTAATTTGCATTATTTATGTGTGGAGGACGCTGTGGGGAAAAATAAACACCTGATTAGGCAATATATTAGATAATGCTTTGTTTGGAGGAAAGGGCCATACTTTGCTTAAAAAAAGCAACATTAATTCTACATTTTTCAATGCTTGACTTTGCAGTCATGATGTTACTTGACATAAAGACAACTAAGACTACTTTTAAAACTTTGAAAACAAAGAAAACATACCTTATGGCATGCCTGACTCTTCACTTGACCATCCTCTTTTCATCATAAGCAGCAGCAATAGATGGGCTTCCAGAAACAATGGTGTGTAGGATACAAAACATATATTTGATTATCAGTGTCACAGATGGAGTATCTCAGCTCCATCACAGCCAGAGCGACTTTCTGTCTCCATCCCAATGTCCATGGCCCCACCTCAGTCTCACTCTTTCTCCTGAGCTCTTTCCTCCTCATTTCCTGCTCTGGGCTCAATATCAGTGTCAAATTGCACCCTGTTCTGCCCATCCAGGCTCCCATAAAAACTTCCTAAGCTACTATGTTTTGAAGTCCACCTCACATAAAGAAGAATGAATAGAAAACTGGGCTCCATAATTTGCAGAGGCTTCTTTTGGAAATTTCAGTTGTTATTTTCAAAATGCTGAGATAACATTATCAGTATATTGCTTTTCATTGCAGATAGTATCTTGAAGTAGAAGGAAAGCTAGAAATATTTTCTGATTTAAAAATGACCTAAAAAACAGAAACAGATGAAAGGATATCCTAGTAATACAGTCCCTTTCCTTTTTCTAAAGCTATCTATACATAAAAAACAGACAGTAAAGTAGTATTGCAGGGAGGTTCTAGCATATTCCCCAGTAAGGCAAAATGTTTCTGCAACACTTTTAGAAGCTTCTGTCTTGTAAAGTGTTGAAGTAACTTGCAGATTTTTTTTAATTGTATTTTAATTTCCAATTCCAGTTTTCTATAGTCTGCTTCTATGAACATATCTGTTGTTCTGACAACTTGTCCACATCGTGGCATAAAACAGAGTGACAATGAGACGAATGTGTCAAGGACTACTAGTAGTGGCACCTTTAGGGGGAAAAAAAAAAAGTAAAGAGAAAGCCACATGTGTTTTTTGTTACCACGAAAGGTAATAAATACTAACTAGACTTTAAAAAAAAAAAAAAAGGAAGTTACCTCTTGGAGCAAACTTTGTTTTTTAACAGAGTTAGCCCTGTAAGTCTGTACAAGTTATTCCTTGGGTACCTGGTAGTATGGCCATTTCAAAACAAAGCAAACACCTGACACCATTGTAGCATTTCATTTTGCAGACAGGAAAGAATTACAATACTTTAACAAATGTTTGAAATGCTAGTTGACATATTTTCATGCTATACCATGCAGGCAACCATCAAATACATAGCTGTGCTTTAGATGAGTTAATTTATCATTTATACATCCTATTCCCAAAACTTAGTGTCCGATTACTTTCTAAGCTGTCTTCATGGTGTGCAAATTTAATGCAATTTGTATAAAAACACTACTCCTCATCTATCTATAGCAGTTCATTACTATTTCTCTATTTCTGTGCAATCAACATGGCCTGCTATTAAAATTGGGTTGATATAAAAATATAATTTCCTCTATTTAAAGTTCAGTTCAATGACTTATTCTGCGTATGCTACATACAATAATATTCTACATAGAATGATCCAACATTTTAAAGTAAATTAAGATATTATTTAATACTAGGCTAAGTCAAATGCAAAAATAAGGCTTTTAATTCTTTAAAAGAAAGAGTACCTTTTTCTGAAAAAAAAAAAATCAGTAGTGGGAATTCATTTTTACCTCCCTATCAGTGTCACTGTCAGACAGGGGCAAAAAAGAGTTTTGTCTTAAAAGACCCCTTGTAATTTACATCAGATTATTTTACTATTACAGGTGCAAATGACTTTTTCATTCTGAAAGCCAAAAGAGAAAGATTTTTTTTTCCAAAGATAAATCAAGTTACTTGTAGCCTTATACACTTTCCTGAAGGAATATTAGATGCCCTAACACCTTGAATATTCTTCACTCCTACAGCAGAATGTAAATTTGCTGCACAAGCATTGTGCTCATAATATGAGGTGAAGAAGCATCCTTGGAAAATTTAAAGATGAGTATTAAAAAGGTTGGATAAGAAATGCTAATTTTTTGTTTTCTAGAGGGACAGTCATGAAAGTAAAAAAAGATCCCAAAGATCAGAGGGAAGCAGAAGAGAAGGAAAAAAAAATCAGCATTTCATTTCCAGCATCTTAAATACAGTTTGCAATATCCTCAGGGGAACGCGAAAAAATATGTTTGTGTATTTGAATTTCTTGCTTTACATCCAACTGTGCATGAGAGAGGTTTTTGTTTTTGTTATGAGAAACAGTGGCTGTAAATCCCACAGGTACAGGAGAACATTTGAAAGAGGAGGCTGAGCTCCACAGTTTAATGAGTGCCGAGGACCCAGAAGAATGAACACTAGAGGTGAAGCAGGCAAGTTACAGCACTCAGCTGATGTCCGGTATTCATATTTTCACTTTTTTGATGGAAAAAAAAAAAAAGCACTCCTTTTCCATTATCAGTCACCCATCTCTGAGCTGGAAGACAGGGAAATACCAGTTTTTCCTCTTAGTTTTTTCTTCTTGTCTTCTAACAGATTGACCAAGCTCCAAATAAACAAGCAAAAAATCAGAATAATGGAGAAGGAAATAGATTTAAAACAATAAGCCAAGAGCCAGAAAATCAATATATAAAGAAATTATTCACATCTGCCTGTGATAACTTTCGGTGTTGTAGTTCTTTACAATACTGAAAGACATAAACAGCAGCATATTCCCTTTAACAAAATAAAAGAGAGAGAAAGCTATGCTTACTGTAGCTACCTAATTTTTGATGGTAGTTTCTGCTTCACTCTCCGGCAGTGCCAGAACAATTTCTTCATGATTATTTAATACTGACACCCATAAGATTAACAGAGAGCATTTTAGAATTTACAGTATGTGAGCTGCCACCTCTCATGTCCACGCCGTGCAGCCCCTGCCACGACTACAGAGTGGAAAGCGAACCTTAATGTTCAATACTGTGCAGATCATCAACATTAGAAATAAGAACCTAAAAAATATCTGAGGGAACAATCCCAAAAGCAAGCTGCTCCAGCAGCAGTGCTGGGAACTTTCTGCTGGAGCCCAGGAAGGTGCACACACTGAAACAACAACCCCGAATCCTCTTTGAAACCTGTGATGTATGTCCTGTAGCAATCTGATACAGGGTGCTGGTGGCTGGCATTAAAGTACGGACTAAGGTCTTAAGCAAGAATAAAGCACCAAAGCATTTAATACCACTGTTGCTACTTACAGCCCACACAAGGATGTAGCGCGGAGTCATTAGATTAGTACAGAAACCATTAATTTGATTTTGGCACTAACTAAAGCCTGATACCGTGGAAACTGCATCAAACAGATGGTCGGAAAGAATCTCTAGGTAATGCCCATGTAGTCTGCACCAGGCTTACATACTTGTATAAAAACACAGGTCAGGAACAGCTGCAAAAATTAATCAAACTCCTCCTTGTTTATCACTGACATAGTTTTGAAGTGCATTAGGAATGTATCAGAAATATATTCATTCAGTGATTTGTTTACGATTCTTTCTCTAAAAATGTATTTCCTATGAATTTTGGACTATTTCTTCCTTCACAATTATTTTCAACCTACTACTTTAAATCACAAACCTAAATTAAAGAAAAATAACAGGTTGGAAGAAAGAAAAATCCTCCAGATTTACGAGAGCAGAGAGATTTTAATCTTCCGAAGCATGCGTTCCCTCTCTCGAGCCATCTCCGGGGGTGTGCAGGCACTGCAGCCGCCAGGAGCCCCTGCCTGGTGCTGCCCCCAGCGGGTGCGTGCCCTGCCGCAGCCCCGTGATGCACACACGCACGCTCGCATGATGCTATTCACTTCTCCTCCAGGCGGTCCTGTACAGCCTTGGTCTTTCCCCATGCAGAATCCCCTTCCCTCACTTCTTCTCTCTTCGGATCTTTTTCTGTCATTCATTCCTCATTTTGTTGCATCCTCTTTGTGCTCAGTTGTCATTTTGACAGACTTATAGCTCCCCTAGCCAATTTTATATAAATCCTCTAGATGAATAAACTTCTTTTTTCCTTCTGACTTTGGCCAGGTCTGTCTTTTCAGCGTTAGCTTTGTTTTTCCAAGGCAAGCGGACTTGAGCCATTCCCCAGGCTGCGCTGTGCCCGGCTCAGATGGGTACACCCAGTATTTCTGCAAGCGGGGAGAGCCCCCGGTCCCTGGACGCACGCTGTGGGTACGGCTCATTTTCTATGCCTGTAGTTCCAGATCTGCTACTTGAGTAATTCCCAGTGTCAGCTCACAGCTCCAGAGCACAGCAGCACAGATTTTGCTGGGGCACAGGCAGACCATTTTTCTTCTGACAGACCATTTTTTTTCAGCCATTGAGCGAATCCCAAACCTAGAGGTAATTACAAAGCAAAATCCTACACAAGCCTCTTCAAGGAACCTCTTCTACTGTGTGCAGTTTGGGCACCACAATACAAGAAGGACGTAAGACTGCTAGAGAGTGTCCTAAGGAAGGCTACAAAGGTGGTGAAGGGTCTAGAGGGCAAGACGTATATGAGGAGTGGCTGAGGTCCCTTGGATTGTTCAGCCCAGAGAAGAGGAGATGAGGGGAGGCCTCATGGTGGCCTGCAGCTTCCTCACGAGGGGAGCGGAGGGGCAGGCACTGATCTCTCTGGTGACAGCGACAGGACCTGAGGGAACGGCATGGAGCTGCGACAGGGGAGGGTCAGGCTGGGTGTTAGGAAAAGGTTCTTCACTGAGAGGGTGGTCGGGCACTGAACAGGCTGCCCAGGGATGTAGTCACGGCACCGAGCCTGTCGGAGTTCCAGATGCATTTGGACAAAGCTCTCAGACATGCAGTCTGATTTTTGGGTGGTCCTGTGTGGAGCCAGGAGTTGGTCTCCATGATCCTTGTGGGTCCCTTCCAACTTGGGATGTTCTGTGATTCTATGATTATAATTTCTGCCATGAACCTTTGCAGCCTCAGATGTATACTAGCAAGTTCCAGAAGCACTATCATAAATAACAGGAAAGACAGTTAAATGGATTGATTGGACTTTGAATATGCTCACGTTTCATATTTCTCTTCTCTTCCAGCTTTGACTTTTCCAGGCTGCTGAAATGCCCTGACACCTTGCTTTGTTCTGCAACACTGCACCCCAGCATTCTCTTAGCGCTGCCTGTCTACATCCCCCATGTGCAGTATGTTGAAGTTTCTGAAGGCTGTAACCAACATGTTTTTTCCAATGAGAGGTCTGGTTACTGCTGGACCTTTATCTTAACCTCACTCACTTCTTGTTTCACCACTTCAGCCAATGACAACTATTGACCATCCCCTCTGTCCAAAAGTCTTTTTAATTTTAAAGCCAGGACTTTTGTCAAGACCAACTTCTAATCACAGATCCTTTTACATTGTTTTTTATGTGGATAAGGTCTCCTTGTGGGCTCAGTTAGTGCTATGAGACACTCATTTGAGTAAACATGTTCATCACCTGACTCTTTGAGAATGGGTACAGCTACAAGCCCTCCACAGCAAAAAATAAAGACCAACTGTCCTACAGATGTCTGTGAAGCAGCCAGAGTGGAAAACCAAAAGTTACAACAATCTCCACCCGGAGTGGCGATACAGTCACTGGAGCTTTGGAGCATTAATACAGACACAAAATTGGTCCAGCTATTCTATAAACGTTGAACAGAGCTCATCTCATCAGATACCAAGCAACTTTGAAGCCTTCCTTAAAGAATGAACCTATTCAAGAAATAAGGACACTGAGATGCAACAATAAAAACACTATGGCTGCAAGGACGTCCCGGAGAAGGTGCTGAATTTGGTAGTTCTCCAATAGATATTCATCTCCAACAGCAGTCTGAAGTCAGCCACAGTACAACAAGCAAATGGGCAAAAGCTTAAAGAAAAAAGGTTATTTCTGAGTGCAACAGAGTTCTTGTAGATGTGCTGTCTTGCACCTTCCCCTTTCTGTTCAAAGCCTCTCTTCCCCAAAGACAGTCAGCAGCATTTCTCCCCCACCCCGAAAAACTGCTAGAACCAAGTAATCATATGCTTAGGTTAATCTTGGAGCAGAGTGGTGTGAGGTGAGGGACAGGGAATCTCAGCACATCCAACTGCTCCCAGACAAGACTGCACTGGGAAGAAAGGGGATTTCTAATGGGAAAGGAAAACCCAGCCTCACCCTCAGTTCTACAAAAGGAATACAAGATTAAGTTCCAGCCACAGTACACAGGTTTTGACTGACATCCATACTTTGTAACACTTCTTAAATCCGTATTAACCTGACTACCTAAGAAAACAATTAGGCAAAATTTCTTATCCAACACATTCTGTCTTCTCTTGCCCCTTGCTCTGTCTGCACTCCTGCAGGAGCCTCTATCAGTATGAGTTTTTTTCTTAATCTAAGCTTGTTTTACAGGTCATCAATTTAATTTCTTAGTGCTTTACGTTCTCTACTGTTCTCAATTAGAATAACACCATATCCATCAATTCTTATCTCTGAATCTTCAGGTTTTCATTTAGCCTCCCAGCAGTCTTGATCAGAGCTTTTCAACACCTTATCAACTGCAACCATGTTGACTAAATTATACCACCCATTTGCCAATATTTACTGAGCCATTACTAAATATGTCCAATTTTGTTTGCTAGTGCAAGTTTGTGTCTCTCTCTGATGTGAAACCAAAAACAGGCAATTCTGTTTATCTCCTGTTTCATGGAAGTCTACAAGTAAAAAACAATCATACTTTTTTCAAAACTATAAAACACTCCAATTTTAGGCAAGGAAGGCCCCCCCTCATATTCTCTATCAGCTACTAATATGAGAATTTCACTTATCCCCTGTTCCCTATTAATGAACTGTTATTTTCCCATTAATGAAATACAGCTAAAGAGGAGAGGTCTAATTACAAAATTATTGCAGTGAAGGCATCACTGTACTAAAGTCTTAAAGGTCATTCTGTTCATTCCTATCGTATTACCGGGGTTTCATCCACTCTCCATTTTTCAGTCACTTTCACTGTTTTTTACTTTTCTGAATCTACATCATTGTCATTGTCCTTTCAGGCAAATAAGTTTCCATTAAGCAGCAACATGACTTTGCCCAGAGGATTCAGAAATGCACCACTACAGGACAAACATGAGTATAAAAAATTAACCTCTTTACATTTGGAACAATGCTGTCTTCTCTGCAAAATGTATAAATAACACCTACCTTACAGGTACCTCATTAATTATCCATTCAGTAATGGGACAAGGCCCAGTACAGGACCTCCAGAAATCTAGCTTCCCAAGAAGCACCTTGTGATCTCAGATACTTTACAATATCCAGGTGGCCAGCACAACTAGCTAACATCAGACTGAAACATCAAAAATACAGAAGAAAAAGAAATTAACCTGCTGCAAAACCAGGACATCACAATCAGTGTTCAAAAAAATTCAAGTGTATTCACTACCATGTAAATTTCTGGCAAATAGGAGTAAAAATGTACCAGTGGTAGCCTAGCTCTAGTATGTGAGAGACTTGAAAACACTTGACCTTCAAAAGACAAGGAATAACATTGTGAATATATTTTAAAAGCTTGATGCACTGCTAAGAGCTTTCTGAAAACTCTTGAAGGGTCACCTCACTTCAAAGGGCAGAAAGAGGAGGGACAAGAGCACAGAAGCAAGCACTGAGAAATCCACATTCAGATCTTGACTCTCCTACTGCCTTAACTATCTGTCAGTTCAGAAAGGGAATGTCATTGCAAGATCCAAACTTTACACCAAATGCCATCCTTCTTCCTACTGAATTCTCAGTTCCCAATCTGCTGCTGGACACTATTAAAACCAAAAGGACCTGGAGTTAGGCCTCTGTCCCAAAAGAGAGGAACTGTGGCTCTGAAAATAGGCTTCCTTCTCCTTGGGTAAATTCTTAAAATGCACTTTTCATACTTAAATAGCAAAAGTATTTAAGATGCTTTTGTTCTCCAGAGGCTTGTTACTGCATTTCTGTACCGCCTATTGCTGGAGGTTAGTGGCACTAAAATAAAACCAGCAGATGGGATTCTGTGATAGTTCTTCACATGCTTCAATACAGTCGAGTGTGTGTGCCTGGAACAGCTTTCACCAGCTGTTTAATGTCTCCATCAGCTCTCCAGTCAAGCGCTATCTCCAGCACAAATGGCAAGATCTTAAACTCTGCACCGTTTCTTCAGTGAATGTCGAGAACTGCCTTAATCATAGGGTCATAGGATAGCTAAAACTGGCAGGGACCTGAGGAGGTCTCTAGCCCAGTTCCTGCTCAAAGCAGGGTCAGCCCTGAAGTCAGACCAGGTTCCTCAAGGATTTATCTTGTTCGGCCTTGAAAACTTCTAAGGATGAAGATGGGCCACAACCTGTCTGGGCTACCTGTTCCACTGCTTGGCCATCCTCATGGTGAAGACTATTTCCTCAGATCCAGCCAGAAACACCTCTTTCAGTTCATGTCTGTTGTCAAGTCATCAGTGGACTTCAAGAACCTATAGGATTAGACAGATTGAAGGTGTCAGTGAAGTTTAAAACATTAGACTAACAAGTGTTTTTCTTGCATTTTCATTCTCATCCTTTCTCTTTTTACTGAATAGTGTGATTCAGATGCTCTCAACAACATCATTAACTCTACCAGCTACATCAGTGCTTCTTGGATCATATACTTCTTAATGTAGTTTAAAATCCTTCTGGTTCTCAAAACCTTAACCAAATCCATAACAGGAAATGAAAATAGGCAAAATAATTTTTGATCAGAGTAATAGAAATAAAAATACTGTGCAAGTACCATATATTTTAGCAGAAATTATCAGAAATTCTTCTATTTATTTTCTTAAAAGATGAAAATATCAGATGATTGTGTTAATTTTCAGCTAACATCCTCTGCTTCTATGACTTTTCTCTGGTCCCTCAGTGTGGTTCCACTGTACCTGTCCAGTGATGCTGTATGCTTATACATAACACATATATATATATGTATACATATATCTTAAAAATTAAGAGTTCAGGACTTAAAGAGATCTCCCAGGTCATCAAGTCCAGCCTCCTGCTATTACAGGCAATCATATTATTTTATTCTTTTCAAAAATCTAGCACACAGTCCTCAGTGTAATTAGATTTTTTTCCCCTGCTAGTTGGCTAGTTATTCCAAAAATCTCACTATGCTGATGTAGAAAACTTTCTTTTTTTCCTGAGACAGATATCTTATTTCAGTTCTGTGTATTACAGTCAGACTCAAATCTGATTGGTTCTTAATTATCTGCAGTTGTCTCTCAGATGTTACAATTAACAAAACTGCAGGACTCTCTCAACTAATGAGTCTTCAATGCAGTGCTTGGACAAATAAAATTTCTGTGTCAATCACTTCAAAACCAAACACCAGTTACCAATAGTAGAAGTGTTCTGTTTATTTTTCAAATGAGAAATAATTTATATTTATCACAGTGCTTTTCCCAGAAAGAGAGTATATTTATCCCGCTAATAAGCAGACCTACCACCATGGAAATGAATATGCAAAGTGTCAGCTACATTATGGTTAAATTCACATAAAAAGTCTTATTGTCTTGGATATAGCTAAGTATAATTTGTTTCAAAATATAATATTATTCTGGTTTAGCCTGTCACTGATACAATAATTCTACACCACATCAATACATTTACTAAATATGCAGTAAAGAATATAAATAAAGCAAATTAAGCTGTAAGCAGAATGCAAGTGTGATCACTGTCCATCCTCCTCAAACGGTCAGTCGCAGTCCAGCCGACGCTGCAGGGAATGGATTTGTGGGAAGAACTGCATGTGGGGCAGGGCTGAAAGCATGTCATGCACCCCACTTAAACAACCTGGCTGAATGGGTACACGCAATTCAGAATTCAGAAAATTAGTCTAAAAACTTAGTTTTAGCTAGCAAAAGTACCTATCATGTTCTACAATACATGTATCATTGAACATACAGCTGCACACTGACTTTAGCTAGAAAACCCTAAATCCTTCCTAAGCTGAGAAACTTTCCAAACCCGGTCTCCTTGGTCACAAACAAGCATTTTGACAGAGATGACAAGAAAACAAATGCTTTTTGTTTTTAAGCAGAGACAGTAAATTATAACATCCATTTCTTGAATGCAGAAGAAAGCTTACGAACTTTGGGACAATATGTGTGAGAAAGTATTTATGAGATAGTGAGCCCCATCATCTCCTGAAACATTTTAAGCAGTCCAAGAATGATGGGCAGGTTATGAAATAAACCATGTAACACCGCTCCCTCCTGCTCAATTTTTCAAATATCACACAGAGCAGCACAGCTACCTGTGGGGCATAAAACTGCCCAGTAAAACCAGTACTGTTAACCAAAATAATGGGCAAATCAGCAGCATGTAGTTAACACACACACACACACACTCCAAGGGAAAATCCTACAGAGGTTGGGTGGCCGTCCCACCGGATAAGGATATATGACTGCCCAAGAACACGTGCATGAGTTACTTACTGAAGAGCACCAAGCTACAGGAAGGAGAAATAATTTCTGTGGATGACCAGAGCCCAGGGAAGAAAAAGCCAAAACAGTTAAAAATCATCACAAAAAATACAGGTTTTAAGCATAGGATTGCTGGAGGCTAACAAGAAGTTTATCAGCCTCCCCCATAATCATCAGTTTTGTGATTGCCAACCATTAGGGTTGAATAGGTGTCAAACAATGCAGCAATCAGCATACAAGTATTTTTATGGATTTACAGATTAAGTAAGAAACAACTGCAGATCCCCCCAAAAAAGTCTTTTTGCTGAGAATCTGTAACTAAAGCCATAGGACTACCTTGCCGATGCACTTTCACATACAGGATGGTGATGGCATTTGGTAATAGCCTAGAAAATGAAGATATAATTATCCACCCACAGAACGCTGGACCCAAAATGACATTATTGGGATGGTACCATCCAGTCTGCAGAAATTAGATTCTGTAAATGAAGAGCAATGGCTAATGCAGATTAACTTAATTTGGGGCCACCTGCACTTTTTTGGTAGGATGCTCTTGAAATAGTGCCTCTGCACATCCAGCCCACCAAACTCACCTGAGGAACATCCTAACTGAAGTTCTCTAATCCTTCAATAAAAGGTTCTTAAAAAGTGACATACAACCAAACAGAAACTGGCACCTGACTACAAATTGGGATTTTAGTGGAAATAGCATAATGCCATTCCCAGGATGCTAGAGAAGATAATCAGCAGAACACATAGCATAGTGTACGGTGATGTGCATGGACTCTGCTTTTGAATATAGAAAAGCATGCCTTCTTCAGGCAACTCCCTCACAGAATATACTTCAAGTGGAGAGGTCTGACACAGAAAAGGATGCCAAAGATGTCAGTGCTCCCCTAATTATGCAGAAGTCTCCTGGAGTTTAGCTGGGGACAAACTCATTTCTAAATAAAGATATTAATTTTGTTTGGTTTCTTTATTTTCAAATCTAAGAATAAAAATATAGAATGGTAAGGTGAAAAAAAATCACTGTTGGTTAAAGCCAAGTATATGCAGACCTTCAATAATACATAGAGAACACATACAGAAAAGGTTTCCTCTCTTTAGGTCTCATCAAAAAGTCACCACGGCTGACTGACAATATTCAATGCTCAGAATTAAGGTGAAGGTAGATTACCAGAGACCCCCAGTTTCCTGCACAACATGGACATGAAGGCACAGACACACAACCGTTGATTGTATGCTTTTATTCCTCAGCTGCTCTGGCTTTTCTGGCTGGAGCTCACCCTTCCATCCAGAAAGTCTGACCGCAAACTCTCACCGACTTCACTGCAAGATCAACCAGCTCTAACCATGTTCCCTGGAGATTTAAGCTAAGTGGCTTAGTGGGAATCTGCACAATCGCATGCATGGGCTAAGGGAATGGTAACCTCCAGGCAGGGGTCTCCACAAGCTTTAATAGTTTTCACTTTCAATACCTATAGCAAAATATGGAAAACTAGCTGAAAATTAACAAGATATTTTGTAACTGTGATCTCATCTAGATTATAAATCATGACCTCCAGATAAAAAAAGAAAAAAGACATAACAAATATATATTTTAATATAGATACTGATATAATTATATATA
>VXAL01013498.1:11135-66343 GCA_013399475.1 Chauna torquata | reverse complement strand
ATTCATTAAAAAAAAAAAAAAAACTCTTTATATGTGATTTTTTCACTAAAACAGATATTGAAGAAAAATTAAAGCTAGGCGTGCATATAGATCATGTATTGATAACTTTTTAGAATATTGAGAAGTCATATTATTTAGGGATTTCTTATTAAAAAATAAATTTGAAAGTAAAAAGATCACTGTGAACGTGATATTTAATAATGAAATTGCTACATTAAATATTATATAGTCCATATTTTTCCCACTGTACCTTGATCTACTTTTTTTTATCCAAATACAGGGACAAAATAAAAGAAATTAAATCCCATGGGATGAGATAACAAAAGGCGGTAGTACCTATTCTGTCCTTTCTGAGAAGCAACCACTAAAGGAGTAAAACCCAATTTATCAGGAATGACTACCTTCACATGCCTACAAAAAAAAAAAAAAAAAACAGGCAAAATTGTCAGAGAAAACCTATTGTATTATGATTTAAAATATTCTAACAGCCCATCCATTAATTTTTGTCAATGGCATGAGAGAAAATTGTTACAGACTAAGTTTTAGATAAATTTGCAAATAACAGCTAAGCCTTATATAAAAGAATATACAGTCTCTCAGCACTTACTGATAAATGAATTTTGAAAGAGCACAATAGCATGTCATTTATAGTATTATAACACTATTATGGTGATTATAATGTAAATAACATATAGAAAATTATACAATTATCAAATCATTTAAATATCACTAATTTTAATTATAATGCACATAACAATTTATTTAACATTATTTAGAGTTTATCTATTTAACACTTCTAAATCTGTTGTTTTAGACCAGAACATTTCCTTATCCTCACTGAAGAGTGTTACAAACTGCCTCTACATACTTTACTCTAACAGCTGGTGGAACTGTTCTCTATTCATTATTTCACCCATAGAAAGTACAGAACAAAGTATTTTTTCAGAAACTGGTTGGACAAATTCATTTTAGTAGCACATCATTAGCCTACCACTGGTGGACAGTCTTCATATTTCATGATAAATGTTCTGATATTTTACAGTTTCCAGCTTGCTTACACAAACAACAGAACCTATATCACAATTTTCAGTTAGCTGTCTTTCATGTCATAAAGCATTCAAATTTGTGATAAGGACTCATACCACTAATATAAGAAAATACTTCCCTTATGGTCTTCCACACAGACTTTGAAATGACTTCAACATCTCTTTAAAATACCCTCTAAAAGTACTAAATATGATCGAATAAAGTGTATGTATCTGTTAGGTTGACAATTAATCGCGGCTTCTTTTTATTGAAACAAAAGCAGACCTTCTATTTGGATTTTTCATTTTACAGCTCTTTGTCTTTATTAGCTAGGTAACCCAAAGCAAGTATTTACAGGTAAACACGCAATGCAGCCACAGGCCCAGAGTCACCTGAAGAGGCCCCCAACTCTGTGCATGAAGTGGGGAAATGAAGACAATAAAGCCTCAAAGAAACAAGCCGCAAAACCTATTATGAAGAACAAGCCTAGAGGCAAGGGCAAAACAAGAGATAAGAACACAACAACTGGGCACAGAGGTAGTTCTTAGTGTTAAAATTACTTGTAAGGGGAAGGAAAAGAAGGGAATAAGACAAAAAGAGAGAAAATATTATGAAAGAACAGGAAGAAAAGAAGAAGAGAAGATTCAAAATTTTGTCCAGTTGAATTGAAGCCTCATATTTGGCTGCATCATATGTTCCTGGAAAATACATCACAGGGATAAAACATGTATTTTAACTGCAAGCTGATCTAAGAACAGAATAAAGCAAAAATAGCCCAATAAGGCAGAATAGTTCAACAATTATCCTCAGTAAAAATCTTTTCTTTTTTTTTTTTAATTAGGAGTATGCATATTACTCTTTTTAGTTTTACTTATATTCTGACTTCAGACACAAACCTTCTTGAGCTGTTGCACGGCTATCTGAATTTCATGCTTAGACATCCTCTTAGGACTCCAGGTGAGTGCCCTCTTTCAGTGCCTCCGCTGCCAACGAGCAGTCAGAAAGAGGCAGCAGGACAAGATCCCAACCCAAAAGAGGAGCTATAAACTAAACTAACAGACAGCTAGCGGAAAATAAACAGAAGGAGGTGAAGACCTATGAAGAAGAGGGAAAAAGGGAGAAAAGGCTCAAGATGGTAAAGGCACATATAGACTAAATGGGGCAAGAACAATAAATTTGAGGGTGAAGACAGGGTCAGACAAATGACAGGTACAAAATGTTTTTATCTCTTTTCCTCCTTGATACATCACACAGACCTATATGAAAGGTAGCCAGTAACACACCAAGTTAGTAGATGAACAAGTGGAACCAAGCAAATTGTATTTTACAGTCCCAAATCACTGACATAACCTAAATGGACAACCAGGTGCAATGACCACTGCCTATTTGTACTCACTACTGTGATTTTCCTATTTATACTAATGCATCTGCACTTAAAAATGGCTTTCAAGTCTACTTCTTTCCTTGAAACAGTCTCTGCTGGACTTCCTTGTAAAGGTCACACAGGGAGCCATGTAGTTCCCAGAGTCACCACAATACGGATTCATAGAGGCAACTCATTCAAAAAACAAAAGCTATGGATGGATACAAAACTGGTGATTAGAGACATGAGGGCTAAGAAAATAAGAAATGAATCACAAGAAGTACACTGATGTACTGAAGTAAGCTCAGCAGAGGGCCACCAAGATGGCCAGGGGCTGGAGCACGCGACTTTCCAGGAGATGCTGAGGGACCTGGGCTTCTTCTCTTGAGCAGAGATGGTGATGAGGGGACTCTAAGGGCTGCCTTCAGTTACCAGCTGGAGGGTGCAGAGAAGGCGAAGAGACTCGTCCCACGGATACACAATGGAAGGGTGGGAGACAACACACTCACCTTGAATGATGGGAAATTCTGACTGAATGTAGGGAAACAATTTTTTTGTTGTTGTTACCATGGGGTGGTGAATCACTGGAACCGGAGCCCAGAGAAGCTGTGGGATCTCCATCCTTGGAAAGCTTCAAAACTCAAGTGAACAACCTTGAGCAACCTGCACTAACTGGATCTGGTCTGAGCAGAAGGCTGGACTGGGTGGCCTTCCAACCCACATGGTTCTACAGAAGAAACTTTTATCAGAGTGGGAAGTCTTCATAGTTTGTTATAATTATTAACAAGAAATTCAGCTTTCAGCTAGGGACATTAAGTACGATTTTCCCTTGGTTTCATAAAGAGATCTGACCTTTCACAGGAAATGTGATTATTAGATGAAAACAATGAATCTGTGAGGGTAAAGGTCATGTATTTGTCTTTTGAAGTAAATTCTTTATGTATTATCTGAGCTTTAGTTACAAATGTGCAAGCAGTAGTACTGCATGGTGATAACACCTTTATTTACAGAATTTAAGGCTGCACTGAAAGCAGTGAATAAATGATGAGTCCATTGGTGAAGACATTCACTAATTAACAAGCAGCAGCTGTTTGTCTTTTTTTTTAAGGTACAATTGATTAAAATTGCATGCTTCATTTAAACAGAATTCTCTTGTACTTTACCAAAGAGGGAGAGAAAACTTCCTTCAAATAGAGTAGTTGCTTTTCTGATTTATTGACCTTCTTTCCAGCTGAATACAAACAAGAAACCTATTCTGTTTTATTGTGTATAATATGCAGGCACTATTTTAGAAATCAGAGTTTAAACATTTTGAATGTTAATCAGAAATAAACTGCAACAAAAAGCAGTTGGTACAACAAATTTTTTCAGGCTGAAATTATACTTCCTTTACCATTTAGTGCATGTGTATATACACACACACAAGTACACACATATGCTATATATGTGTGTATATAGCAGAAAACAATATGTTAGTATGAAGAGTTTCTGGATGTTAGACCAAGCAGAGGATTGCTATGAACCAGCACAGTCTAACCTGCAATGCAACCAACCTACAGCAAAACTACTTAATGAGACTTCTGCTTTGTGCAGCAGTGTAATAGAAAGGCTTGAAAGTGGTTGGAAAGTTATCTAAACAGAGACCAAACACTCATGATGAGATCTCAGCTCTCCAATGTAGCAGGCAAAGGCACAAGATGCATTGACTGGAGACCGAAGCCAATGAAGTAAACACCAGAAACAAGGCGTACGTTTTAACTGGGGTGATTAATCTCTGGAACAATTTACCAACTACTGTAGAGGATTCTCCACAGCTATTCCAGCTCAGCCATGAGCAAGAATTTGTAAAGAAAATCCTATTGAGAAGCTTATGCCAGAGGTTAGATGCTGACTGTAATGATCTGGACAAGGGGTTTATGCTACTTGTACAGCAATACTTTGCAAGTAAAAAAAAAATATTTTAAGCAAGCTCTGGTTACTTGAAAAGCCCAAGGATTGTTACAAATGCGTGAAGAAGTAAATATCAACTTTAGAAGATCTGCTTCCTATCAAGTGAACCTGATCAAGTGTACTTTACTGCTTTTAAGTCTCTGAAATATTCCACAAACAGTTCTTAAATACTATCTATTTTAAGCATCAAGTGTATCTATGAAAGCACATCTTCACATTTTATGAAAACTCTCTTTCACTGTGGAGAAATATCTGCCTTGCCAAGTTGGAGTTTTAAGGAAAAAAATCTCCTGGTAATATACTGATTCCTAAAGTCATTTCAGGTGTCATCTAAAAATATGCAGAACAAGAACTTCCGAAAAACTTGAAAATGAGTTACCTGACTCCAAGCAGACATTACTCAAGCCTTAGAATGTTTATTAGAAAAAAAAATACTTATTAGTTTCATTGCTAATGAGTTTTAATATTATTCTCTTGATAGCCGAACACCTTCCAATTACAGAAGTTATTCTTGCTTCTGTCTAAAAACACTGTTTCTGTAACTGGTGTCTTCCCACTGAGCACCTTTTCGACTGCAATTTTTAACAACTTCAGAAGTACAACATGTTCAAAGCAATATTTTTATTGACCAGTGTCTTAGACACCTGAAAAGCAATATAACTCATATTGTCAATAAAAAATGCTTTCTAAGTAAATCCCAGGAAAGGGCGTGCATGTCTACATTTTTCACTGACAGAAACATTTCTGGTGTCAGAGTCATATTCTTCCCGAATCCAGAAAACATGAGATAGGCTACATGAAAAGGACAGAGCTTCTTTTCCACCTGCTTACCTTGAACTACCTATATTTGGCTAAAGCAAAAAAATTTAAAAAGAGAAAAAGAGGAAGAAGAAAACCAAGAAACATTTTATTCATTTTAAAATCATGTTAGAGAACCCTTCGGAGACTATTATAAATATAATTTAATCTACAGAATAATTTTAGTCCATATTAGTTAATCTGAGTATTAAAGTAAGATTATGTGATTTCCCTAATGTTTGCTCAGAAAATACATTATGTTCTTTGAGCATTCCTATGTTTTATTTATTTTTTAAATCTGTCTAAGGAATCCTTGAATTAAGGACTTTATTATAAATTAAAATCTGTACTACTTCCTAGTAGGGAACACTGAGATAACTGGACTATAAGCACAAGATCCTTTAGGACCAGTGACTCTAAATCAAAATCTGCAGGACATTCTTGGCTCACAGCCACCTACAACAAGACGTGTAGCACGTCCTCTAAAACAGAAAAGAAATTCTCATATGATCATTCAAACATTCCAAACACTTTCCAAACATTTCAGCACATAGCAAGGGATCAGAAATGTTTCTCTCACTTTTTCAAAGCATACACGTTATCCTTCAAAAATCAAATGTCCTCGAGTTCTGCATCACTGCTCCCATACTAATGCATCTGTCAAATCTAGGCACCAAGATATAATCTATATTGGAACATAATGATTTTTTTGGTTAGAAGCTAAGCCATAAATTAAGACCAGAACATAAACAGTATAATCACTGCTGCTCCAGTTATAGCAGGGTGTTTTCAGTTTTGCTCATGTCCCTAGTAAAAAGTTTCATCTGAAGAGGCAGAAGCCGTTCTTATACTGGAGTAGCAGTGACTATGCTAGAAGTTATACTGCTACAAATTTTAAAACCATCCCATGTAGGAAAAAATTAATTTGTAAGTAGTCTTAATTTTGCCTATGTATTAGCAGTTTTTGTGTGAAAAATGGCAGATAGAGACGTGAAAAGACATTTGTGTATATGAATACCTCTGTACATGTAGTTAAAGAAATATTTGAATATTACACATCTTTGAAGAACACCAAAGAAGAACAATATATTTTCATTTACAGATCATCGAGAAATACAAAAGCTAAAATACTTCCAAATTGCAGGAGTGAAGAGCAGGTTTTATCACAAGTCCAAAGTGAAATATGAATCATACTTTTACAAAAATACTTAAGTCCAACATACTATACCTGCTATTTTACCAAAGAGCTGTGTATATTAGGAATTATTTTTAAATTTATATATTTTTGAATGCTGGATATAGTCAAAGAGGTATTTGTGGACTATAAAGAAACCAAAGGGACAAATCATAAAAAATGCTAGTACTAATACAGTCTAATTCTGCCACCTAGTGACAAACTTCCCTATGTAAATTTTCTAAAGCCATTACTATACACCTGGGAAAAAAAACACTTTCACACGGAGGAAAAGGAGCAGAGCGTGCAGCCATGCCACCATGCAACGCCGAAGCGAGCAGTTTCCAGGAAATTCCACTCCTGGGAAAAGCCAGGCTGGGTTGTGGTGCTGCTGCACTCCCATCCGCTCCTCCACCGGGTCAGGAAGTAGCTGCCCATTTACAGGTAAAGTTGCATATCAGCACACAAAAACAGGAGAGGCATAGAAGGAAGGGCATAGAAGAAATATTAAAGCACTGATATCTAAATCTCTCATTCTGAAGCAGGGATTTTCTTTTTTTACTTTACAACCAAACAAGCAAACTCTGAATTTTACTAACACTATCATTTCATATTTAGTTCACAAGAAAAGGAAACAGGCTAAATTTTCTTCAAAGTTAGCCTAAAACGTGGGCAGCTATTTGTGTATAAAAGAATATATACCTACACCTACTGCATTTTTGTTACTGTATACATACCTTCACCTTTTCCATTTTGTGATTTGCTCTCACCTCAATCTCATTTTTTCTAAGTGGAGAGAAAACACTACCTTTTCTGGCAATATGTAGCTAAATCTCCATCTACTGGGTATGTTTTAGCAATAGCAAATATTGTTCTGTAACTAGTGCTATACATAAGAAAATTTTAATACTAATCATGACACAGAATTTACATGTCATTAAAAATACTGTATCTCTAAAGAATTAGAAAAATTCTTGCCATTTTGACCAAGGAAATCACATTTTCCATGGACAATGAAAGTCTTCTCAGGATTTTCTGTACTTTAAACCCACAGAATAATAATAAGTGCAGGAGAAAGAAGTCAATTTTAGACCTGTTACTCAGCTATTTCTTCTCTTTCACACCCTTATCCCCCACTCTGGGCACTCTCTCTCCCCCAGCCTCTGCGAGCACAACTGAATTTCGGACCAAGGTTCAGAGCCAAAGCATCTGGCCACGGTGCCACAGCTCCAGCTCTGTATATCCGAGTTCATACCTTAGGATGGGGAGATCGAAGCATGAGTGTGCAGTTTGGTTTATTATCTCAAATTAGTCCATAATCTGGTCACTGTATTCGCCACTGAAGAAACCAAAGCCTACCTGCATACAGATGTCAATGAGTATGGTTTTACTGCTTTGAGTATTATTTCTGAAAAGCTTGCACCAGCACCACTGGACTTGAATCACACTTGTCTCACTTCATTCTCACTTCATCAAACATGCATTGCTCTCCATTAAGCAGAAAAGTGTATACAACAAGGTGCTTTGTATTAGATACATTTTACCTGTAGGAGAAAGAAATGGAAAAAAAAAAAAACAGTAAATTGTGCTAGCCTGATAATCTACTCCTTCGCAAAGAATTTCCACGCCAGCAGTGAGGCCAAACTACAAATACCAAAGCCTATGTAGAAGAATTCCTACAAGTACTTTTCGTAGAAACTGTGGAAAAATTAGCGACCTGAGATGGCCTGCAGCACGATTCACCGTGGGTGATCACCACCACATTTGGAGGGACTGGAGTAGACCCTCATCAGCCGTTATGCATTGCCAGGGCCAGGACTGTGATATGTTGTCCCACTTGTATAAGGCTGTTCTTAATGATTTATTCAATAAGAGACATGATTGAAAGTAACTGAAAAGAAATAGTGCAGAAATAATGATTAGGTGAATCTGAATATTCAATTGTTAATTGGATGTGTGAAATTCTTAAAAATAAACAATAGTTTAGTCCATCCAATTATATTCCAATCTGTAAAACGAGATACTACTTTTATGCCTCTACAAAGGGCAGAGATACTGTATTGACCTCTCATTTCAGAGATTCTAAAAAGTTTAATTGAAGTAATTATTATTATAATAGATATTGGATTTCTTTACCATGACCATATAGCATTTCCTAACACACTGCAAAATGGTTCCAAATGCTGCAATCTGTTTAGCACTATCAGAGGAATGAGTCTAAGTTATCTTTCTGGAAACTTTCAAAGTTAATGTGAAAAAAAAGATGTGAAATTATCTCAGTAACAACATAGTTAATGAGAATGTAGGAAAAATAATAAAGCAGTTATTTCTCTTAATCAACATGTAAAATTATATTTGCTTTCTTCCACAGAGGTAAGCAGAAATTCAGGATCAAGAGATCACTCATTATCTGACATTTACTTTTCTGCTTGCCTCTGAAAACTGTAACCAGGTTTGACCCCACATACAGGTTTATGCTACCTTTAGAAAATAAGCTACATTTCCATAATTCTTTTAGCCACAGATGTCTCATAGATATATTAGCAACATTTTCTGGAAAAAAATTTGGCTTGATTTATATCAATGGCAAAACTCCCATGAAATTCAAAGGCCAAGCATTTAGTTCTGCGTCTGTAATGAAGCAGACATTCGCACTAAATATTATCTGTATATACAATAACAAGAAGGACTTGATTTGGCAGACTACAGCCATGCCAATTCACATGGACTTCCCTAAGACTTTGGCTTGAATAACAGCTGTAGGGTAAATGCCAAAGAATGAAGACTAACTCCATTTAAGTCTGTAACAACACTCCTATTGACCTGATTAGGGTAGGGATTTTGTAACATCTTGGGCAAAATCAATGCAAAATGGTGGACAAAGCAGTGAAATGGGATTTTCGGGGTGTCAGTAGATGACCACAGCATTATAACAGCTCTGTAATGAAGTACAACCATGACAGTGACCAAATGCAGCTGAGAGGCACCAAGCCAGAGCAGTGTCACATGACAGCAGCCTCCTAATGTCAAAACAAAACAAATTTTTCTTTTCAGAGCACACTGACCCTTGCCAACTCCCCGTGACAGTGACTGTCTGAGCAGAGTAAAACAGCCACGTCAACTCCAGCACAGTTCAAATGGCACTGGGAAAAAATGCTCAGCCTCAGCATGTGAACTCAGTCCTTCATAAAAGCAACGTTCTCATCACTCGCTTATTTGCAGCATTGTGTTTAGCAGTAGTGCAGTATATATTTCTCAGAAAACATCTGTAACACAACATTCATGTTTTCACATCTCATGCTTCATTAAATAAGTTATTAAGTTCCTTAAAACTTTGTAAGGGTAAACAAGAACAAATAAAGTAAATTTATTCTGGAGTACACATGGAACGAATCAACAAAATTTGCATTTACAAAGTAGCCATAAAATACTTTTTATATTAAGAAGTAAACTAGATTAACATTATACCAATTTTTTCCATTCTGCATGAGCTAAAACACTAGCAATCCATGCCCACAGAGAAAGGAATAAACCCCTGTGTAGAGAAAGGCAGACACCTGTGACATAAAAATGCTTTTGGGGGGTACTGATATTTTATTTTATTGGGAAAAAAAAAAAAAAAGAACAACTAGCCACTTCAACTAAATCCTAAATAGGAGGTTGGAATACCTTTAGAATACAGAAAATTAATGCTAAAGAGACCTTTCTATCTATCATCCATCACAGCAAAAATGACCACTCTAAAGGTTTCATGGCTGCTGCCAAAAGCTGTAAAGAAAATTGAAGCCATGAACCTGCAGAACAGCTACTCAGCCACACTGCTGCCACAGCAGGTCTGCTCATCTCTGCTGCACCCTCTTCTGCAGTTTGAAATGTCTTCTGGTTTGGGGTTAGGTAACTGGAAGAACCTCTGTAACTCCTTCTCAGACTCTTTGGGTTAAACCATGGCTCCTTTGCTTCAGCAGCCAAAGCTTGCTGACTGCTGGTGACTAAAGCCTTGCTTTCCACTTTGTCCCTTCTCCTCTGCCCGTAAATCCATCACCACCACTATTTACCACTGTCTGTAAATGCAGGCGCTTCACCTGGCTCACGTTTCACTGCGCTGCACACCTTTCTCTTTCATTACCCCACATCTGCTCCCTATGTCCCACTTCACCTCCCCAAAAGCCATATTCAAAATTCATATTTCAGGCCATAAAAATATTCCAGCCTTCGCATTCAAAAATAACTATAACCATGCCACTAATATTTTCACAAACACAATTCACAACTTGTTCCAAGATACTTTCCAGGAAATATTTTTCTTCAGGTTAGGAAGCAAAAGCGCTCCCTGACAAACAGTCTAATGTTTCCCTACCCCTTGCATTGCTGCAGCACCAGTTTTTGTCACCGCCCCATCAGACATTCTGGTCCCTACCCAAACTTCTTGTCTGTAGTTCCTGTCATCTGGAACAAACTGTACTAACACTGTCTAGCTGACTCTTCATCTCATTTCAAATCTAAGTTCAAAATACCCTTTATTCTCTTCCTGATGAATTGTCTCTATTTCTTCCTCCTCCTGCTGTTCCAGCTCTGGAAAGCATGAAGTCTACAGTATGCATGGATGTTATACTAACAGCTTGAAAAGAAAATGCTGGTCTTGCTTTTTCTAAACAACATAAAGAGAATAGAAAGCAGATGAAGATATCCCATTACAAAGAAAAACACTGATAAATTAGAATGAAATTCCATTTAGACCTCCTATCATCTGTCTTCTTTAGACGTCTTGATGTTTAAATAACACTTGAAGATGTTCTCTAAAACTCCTCAGGAAAAAAAAAGTACTTGCAAAAGATTAGTATAGCTACTAGTTTACTTTTTATATCAACATCCAGATGAAGAGTAAACAAACAGATCTGACGCCTGGCTGTCAGTTTGGGGGATAAAGTCCTAACACAGCTATACTACAGATAATGAGATATCCGGTGGTTTTATTAAGCAAATGCTGGTGATAAGTACAGTAATATACAAGAAAACATTTTCTGAGCTTTCTTTTTAATTGTGAAAGTTAGAGGCATTCAGTCTGTGCCCCATACCAAGCCAGTCCACCTTGTGGTCCTTTCCTGGAGGTGAGCCAGGGACATGGGGTTCTGGCAACAACCTCCAGCCATTGTCCTCGCCACCTCATCTTCTTCCCACCTCCCAAATCAGGAAGGAACCTATTTAATTTACTTTTTCTCCTTTTAAAATAAAATTTACTTAAATTTCATCTCAAGATAAACTATATAAAGTCCTGAACTCACTATAGCCATTGGTAGAAATAATACTCAGCCAGTTTACACTTATTGTAACACCATTGTCAAACTGAGCAAAGTCATTGCATTGTACCCAGAGACTGCTGGAATGATAAAACAGCTTCTGACCATTAAAGACTGCATATGAAAAGAGAATATTTTCTTGATCTGAATCTAATTCAGGTCAATAATCAGCTCATTTGAAGTTGGGAGGAGGGGGAAAAATAAAAATAGTCACTTCTTGAAGGAGAGGGAAAGCAAAGCAAAGGAAGAAAACATAGGTAGAAGTTAAATTACAACATCTTTAAAATCTTGTAGGATTATGCTAATCTGAAACCATCCTCTCAAGGCACTAGCTATATAGCCACAGTTCATTATCTTAATAAATCTGATAGGAATTTTAAATTTTTTTATTATTTAAAAAATTGCTGAATATGTAAAAAAACAATGTTGTGTTTTTTAAATTAAATTCCAATTTCTATCCACAATTAGCAAACAAGAGAAAAATAATAACAAGTGTCTTTCATAGTTTTATCCTAATAAATGTGCAAATGAAGAATCTCAGAACCAAGCAAGTATACTGCTTACACAAGCAAATGGCAAAATTTCGGCTCAAAAAACATAATGTTCTCATTCAACACTGGGCAACCAGTGAGTTAAAACTAGACTTTTTAGCTGTTGACTTGAAACACTTTGTTCTAAACCAATCTGTCAGTACTTTTAAGAGCAGTAATGTAAAACTAATAATATTTTACCAGCCAACAAAACTGTAAGTGGAAATTAAAACACAATAGAAGTGTGACTCATCTGTACCACTACAGTCTATTGGATACAAGGGAAATTCTCTATTTTAGTTTTACAGTGTACTCAATAAACAGTAATATAGTTATAATATAAGCAAGGTTAAATGTTGCTGCCAGCAGGCCAACAGCAAAACTAACACAATCTTCAAACAAGAGGGATTTGTTCCCCATTTGTTTGCTGTCTGTTGGCCAGGCACCAAGCTTTCATATTCATATTAGTATAAAAAGCAACCAAAAAAAAAAAAATCCTGCAGAGACTATTAAAGTGTCATTTTTAGTAATAGGACTCCATAAATCAGGGTGATGTTCTCACTTACAGGATCTACTGGTGCTTGGCGCTGCCTGCCCCTGCAATCAGGTCCAGAGGGTTTATGCATACTGGTTCTACTTTTATGGAAAAGCTCCACAATGGAGATTTAATATTGGCCAAAATCAAGCTATCACCTGACCCTCCAACTTGAAACACCTGGCAGGCTGGCCACGCCTTGGGAATGGTGGCACCAGGGCATTGTGGATGGTGAGCTGCAGATCCAAGCGACATCCTGGGCTTCTCCTTGTCCTGGACATGTTCATGTCCCTGGACCACCAGCCTCAGCAGGCTAATCCAATCCCAGGGAATAAACTAAGCTGTCTGGGCAGGGAAAAGAGGAAGATGTCTACTTCTGGAGGCCATTGGTCTTGTGAAGTGCACTGAATCTACATAACCCTCCTTTGGTCTCATTAGGAAAAACAAAGAATTCAAACAGATGACAGCTCCTGATCCAAAGCACAGTGAAGCAAGTGGATGTAATAGCTGGCACACAAATAGAAATACATTACCAGCCATACATCTTTTTATGTTAAAAGGGAAAAATAGTGAAGCCTTCAGGACAAATGTAACTCAGGATTAGGAACAACCCCCCCCTTCCCCCCTGCTTTCTGCTGCAAAAATGCAGCTCCACATCCCGGTGGTTACACACACGCACAAGTGCTGGTAGGGTTTGGCATCAGGAGTGCTGGAAAGTAGGATGGAAAAGAGGAATTGTTCTTGATAGCATCTGCTGGTTCTCAAAGAACAAGAATAAACTGTAATTTTGCTTATTAAAATGTGATATACTTCACATTTGTATTTCATAGGCTTCATTTTGCTTCATTGTAAAGTAAGTTTAATCTGAAACCCGGTATTTAAATGACATTCTTGGGAAAGAAGAAGTGACCCCCTTAAATTTCCATTGCTATTGCAAACTATTGCTGCCAAAAGGGGGGAAGAAAAATGGAGCAGAGAAGAAAGAACGTTGTATTACCACTGATACTACAAATCCAAATTCTGTATAATTTACACAGAGAAAATCCTCCTCATCTCAAAGATTTAATAGGAAAGCTCCAAAGAGTACCTATATGTTAACAAGGCTTTATTAAAGATACAAAATGTGTTATGTGGTAGTTATTGCTTTGCTATAACACATTATCATAAGCACTTAACATATAATTTAAATCAATAGAAAAGTTCTCATTGATATCTTTGAAAGCAGCTTATACCTTGATTTACTAAAAGTACTCATCTGCAGTGGGTATTTCTGTTATTTATTAAAAGTAATTAAATCCCACTGTATTATGTTAAAAAGTACATCTTGTCAAATCTTAAGGGCCTGCTATAATAGCGGCAATCAGAAGAGATGATCAAAAAGCCTTATCAGAAAAGTGTGCAACACTCCAAGAGGAAGAAGAGATCTCATCCAACAGCAAAGCCGAAGCCAAGAACAAGTGCGGTGGCACTGCAGGAGACGTTCAAGAGGCTGGTTAAGAGCAGGTACTACGGTGGAGCGACAGGGAGCAGTACAGAACAGATGGGCATCCTGTGGTCAAAGTCAAGGAATAGAGAGGTAAGATCAGAAACCAGTACTCTGGAAGGAAATGGCAGAGCTACAGCAATGAGGCATATTGAGCAGCAAAGAGCTCGGATGTCTTAATTTGCAAAGGCAATACTCAATCACGCTCCTAGCCCAGACCTTGGCTGCGTTCATTAGTCTCCTTGTTTGCCAGGGAAGCTGGCTGCAGAGAGCTGTTGGGCTGATGCTCTAGGAAGATGCTCAAAGTACTCCATTGGATACCTGGCTGCAGATCAGGATAGAACTTGTACGTGGCCCAATTCAGCACAGATAAATAATTTAAACCAGTTAACAACCTGTTCTATTAAAACATTCATTATCATGAAAGGAATGTTAGTTTCATAATATTTGGTTTTCAAATGGTAAAAATTCTTCTTGATTTGATAACTTGTTTAAGTTTGTTCTTTTCCATTATAGGTACAAAAATGTAAGAACAAAAAAAATTGTTGAGGTATTACCAGAAATACAAATTTGTTCAATGAACCAGAAAATATTGCTGCCCAAATTCTTATGTTTTGAAGACAAGCCTATACTGTAATTGAAGAAATTAGAGAGCACATATTGCTACTGCATAGGAAAAATGAGCAAAATGCAGAATAGCAATTCACCTCTTTACTTAATGTCATTTTAAGCTGGGTTTTGAAAAAAAAACAACAAAACAAAAAAACAACAACAAAAAAAACAACCTCTGTAATTTTGTGCTGTGTTAGTCTCCTCAGGCATTATTGACTGATTTCAACCACATTTGAGAGAGACAGCAAGCTCGATAACAGCAAGTTTGCAATGATTTTGTGAAACTAAACAAAGAAGGATGTAACAGAAAATCAGACACATCATCAGGTATCAAGGGATCCACCAAGGTCACAACAGGAAACGTGGCTTCCAACCTCAGCTGAATGTGACCTAATTGAGCGTCACGGAGCGTGAAAACTGGACTCCTGTCACCTTCACAGGTATCACGATCAATCAGGTATGTCCCCACAGATGGTTTGTCGAAAGCATATTTTGCAGTACAGATCAATCACCTGGACCTTCTGCCTTTCAGAGATGCTCCTCCAGATCACATTTGGTTTTGGCCCTCAAACTGGGCAGTCTGTCAGTCTTTGCTGCCAGCCACACTAAGTGCCAATAATCAGCCTGTTTTGTGAGCAGCATATAATTAAACTTATCTCATTTGGATTGGGATATTCAGGCTGCTGAACAAAAGATTTTCTCCTACTTCTCTGTGTTGGTTTTCTATGCTGCTGTCATCAAAGAATGCATTAGCAGCACTGCAGCCCATATGGTCCACAGCTATGAAGCAAGAAAAATCTGTAAGAAGAGGCAATAACTTTTATTATATTACTTAATACAGAAAAACCTTGACATAGAAAAAGCACATAAGCATTGTGCTCATAGTCTGTTTGTCAAGACATTATCAGTACAATTGTTCAACAAAAAACTTGCCTCTGGAACTAAAATAAAAAATGTTATTTAATGTTTGTGTTACAGTGCAGATCAGTCAAGATTAGGAGACTGTTTTGTTACTTTCAAGTCCTAAGAGTTGGAGTTACTTTACATTAGTGCTTCCCTCAGCTTTGAAGGCCGCTTCTGGTGCCCTTGAAGGATTAGCATTGGCATCTCTCTGCTGTTTTCAATCTATTAAATGTATTCTAGATTTTTAATTACAGCAAAGGTTGTTAAAGCCTCACAGGACTGCCAAGAAGAGTCACTACACAGACTACATAAAGACCCTTTACTACTTTCTAAAACACTGCACATAAAATCAAACCGCTGGCTGCTGCTGGCAGATGCTTCCCAGCATGTTTTCGTGCGTCAGCCGCCAGCTCCCAGCCCTGCACCCAGGGGTGAAGCCCATTGTGCCGGGATTAGCCGCACACATGACCGTCCCGCGGGGACAATAACCGCCCCGTAGCTCCTATTCACGGCCGCCGGGCACAGGCGGGAGCCATAAAGGTCGGGCTCAGCACGCTCCTTCCCAATCGCTCTCCAGCCCGGCCGAGCAGCAGCAGACGAGCACCAGCAAACACGCTGGCTGTAACTCATGGTCTGCCTTTAGCATGCTGCTTAAGTGCAAAAACTGCTACTGCTAGACATCTTCTGTTTCAATCACCATTATTTTGAAGTTTGGACACTTTTTAAATATCTTTATTTTAAATATCTTGAGGCTTGTTTGGGTTATTAAACAACTTGGAGTGGGACAATCAGAGAACAAAGGTGGCAGCTGGACCCCAAGACTGAACGTCAGACAAAATTTTCAGCTGAAAAGCTGGGAAATACTAATCCCAAAGCAAGCAGAAATGGATTTCGTCAGGTTTACAGGACCTGCGTGACCTATCAGTACAAAGGACTCCCTCCATCGTTGCTAATGTGTTTTCGCTGGGAGTAGTGTATGTAAGAAGAATGGAGTTTTTAACAGTTTCTCCAGAGATCCACTGTTTTTCAGAATTACTGGACTGCAGTGATGGTAATGAAGAGGAACTGCTAGTATATGAAGATGACTTACAGCTTAATCCTTTTGATGGCTTGCCTTACTCTTCCCGCTATTATAAGCTTATGAAAGAAAGACAGGAACTTCCAGTATGGAAAGTGAAATACACTTTTATGGAAAGTTTGCTTCATAATCAAATTGTGATTGTGTCAGGAGAAGCTAAGACTGGCAAGAGCTCACAGGTGAGTATTAAAGAACACTTTGTTGGGTTTTTCTTATTTTTAGAACATTTACTATTGCACACTTCTCAGAGTTACTATTAATATTTTACTACTAGCACAGACTTTCAAAATAGAAGAAAAAAATTGTGTTGAATTTACTATTCATTTATACTAGACGCATCAATATCCAGATTTACATTATACTGGTATCTGGCTTCAGTTAGCAGCGGGCTGTTGCTACGCTGAGTGCTGTGTGGCATTGTAATATAACAGCATCCAGTTCCGAAGCGTTCAGCTGCAGTGCAGGCACGCAGCGGTACCGGTGTCTAGCAATTCTCCACGAAAAACAGGTGAGCAGCCACCTACTGTAACCCGAGGTGATAAGGCCAGAGAGAGAGTGAAGTACCATAGGTGACAGAAAATTCAGTCAGTCAAATACAGATGTAAAACTATATAAAAATACACATTTACATAGCTTTCTGCAAATACTTACAAACAATTGACACTTACTTTATGGTCCATAAAAGCCATTTTTACTTAGCTGATGATGTCTTTTAGGCTTCAGGGTAAGTTGCACACTGAAGTACAACACTTTTCAGCCTGTGATTGTCTACCACACTGTTGTAAACAACTAGCAAAAATCTCAAAATACAACTTTTTACATTCTAAACACTAAATTTAAAAATTTCAAACCCTTTCTAAACTCTGACAGAGGAACTTATGCATTAACTACTGTAGTTTAAAATTCAGAACCAAATATATACATAACCTTAGAAAAAATCTGTCTAAAATATTCTTGTATTTATTTGTACACGCACTGTAAATTTTTGTTTTGTACATTATTTGTATATTTTTGTATTATTTGTAATTTGTATATTATTATTTGTATATTATTTGTTTGTATATTATGACATCATATCTCAACATGAAAACCTCTCATCTATATACTTTCAAACCTGTTACGGAATGTATCAGATACAATTCTTCCCTACTGATTTTATGGGTGCATTTCCACTGTCCTCAGAGAGGCCAAGGCTGTCTAAAATACTGTAGGACTTATTTCAGGTTGCTTTAATATTTTATCAATAAATCATTCCTTTGACATTTTGCTGGCTGCTATGTTGCTCAACTGGAGAATTTTATCACCTCCTCCCTTGTATTGACTAAACTTGTCATTTTATCCTCTTTTTGTCCATCATCACATTGAACACCTAGTGGAAATGGTAAACTCTGCAGTGCCTGTGTTGGATTCAGTGCATATTCTTACTTGGAAAGTACGTTTTTGTTCTGATTAATGCTATATCAGGAAAGAAACACAGCGGATTTGCAGGCAGGTCATAAGAGAAGGTGGAAAATTTTTCAGGGAATGAAGGACTGAAATCAGTAGGGCTGTTTCTCAGGGAAGCCCTGGTCCTTCTCTCACTCAAGCTAAGAGCAAATGGTTTTTCAAGAACGCATGATTTACAGAACTAATGGTAAAACGCATCGCTGAAGCCAAGATCTCAGTTGATTCTAAACACACAAATATCCAATAGGACTGTTAAATTCTACTGCTATAACAACATATATATAACAACCTAAGTCTGTTACCCCAATAAGCAGAGAAGAATTTTCAAGCAAATATTATTATTAGCTAAAATATGAGTGTTCGTGACTGGGAATTAGGAGCAAACTTTCCTGTATGTAAAGCTATAGGATAGCTTACTGTTGCAGGGCTTCTCATACCTGTCAGATACTTTGATGCTGGACACTGCTAGAGATCACATGGAACTAGAGACATTATCCTTCAGCTGAGAATTCCTAAGTGCCCATAAAAAAATGCAAACACCGCCTGGGGCCCAGAGTATTTCTTGGAGCAGAAAGTCTTCACCCCTTGTAATTGACTGTAATTTATATAAAACAAATATTGTATAATAATAAACTACTTACTAACAACTGTCAGCTTTTCAATTGTCCTAAAACAAGTTTAACAAGATGTAACACATTGCTGGCTGTTGTTTAACCATTTTTATAAACATAAATAACTATACAGAAATAAAGTATATGTGGCTGATGTTGCTGCACCTAGTTTACATATGTTAAGTAAAGCAAGGGATTTGAAACTTAATACTTTCACTGAAATAATACTTACGATGAAATTGTACATTCCCATAACAATAACACACTGGTTTAGTATTTTCCAGTATTGATTTTCCACTGTAAATATATAAACTAGAGAGCTACTGCATAACTTTCTGGAGCAGTTCAGCTTCAGATAGCCTTGTTTACAGAGTATTTAATCTGCAATTACATTTATTTATCCAGGCATTTATCAGTTTGAAATCCTCTTCTTCCTTCTCATGCCAAGCACCTGAATATGCTACCGCATGGGCAGGTTTACTGCTAAGCCAGCTAGAAGCCCCTGCCAGCAGCTGCACCACCATGGCTGGGTCAATCAGCAGATGCTCACGAGTGACACTGTCCGTGCTACTTGCTCCCCAGAGGCACCTTCTCTCTTCTGCAATATGCTCAAACTAATCCGAGCCCAACTGAGAAATTTCCAGATAGACCTTTCAGCTTGTGTCACTCCAGCTATTGACTGTTTAAGAGATTCAGGGTCTTGACATTTAGTGGGGCGGATTATTTCTGTGTCAGGAGCAGCTCGTCTGCCAGTAGTCAGGCGGACAGTAAGCACCAGGTGCTCGGGTTGATTCAGTTCTTCCACACTGTCTTCTCCTTTCGCGTTACGGTCTCTGTTAGACATGTTAAGCACTGAACATGTCTGTTTTCTTATTTGCTTACAGATTCCCCAGTGGTGTGCCGAGTACTGCCTTTCTGTCGGCTATCAACACGGCGTAGCTGTGTGCAGCCAGGCGCACAAGCAGACAGCGGTGTGCCTGGCACTGCGCGCAGCTGACGAAATGGATGTCAACATTGGCCATGAAGTGGGGTACTTTGTCCCGTTTGAAAGTTGCTGTACAACAGAAACGATTCTAAGGTTTGTGTGCTCGGTTTTCATCCCTTCAGCCTAACATGTACCTCACAGTTCTTTTCGAGGAAGCTGCAGAAGCTCGCAGCTGGCAGCACCCCAGTCCTTAGCTCTTCCCCGCACCGCCGCACTAACGCGGTCAGGACAGAACCCAACCATTGTGTGCAGACATTGATGTAGTGGCAAAAGGGGTTTGTATTCATTATGGGGAAAGTCAAAACCAAAAGCACTGCTTTAGAAAGTTGCCTCTAGTATTTTTAAAATGTAACTACTGGAGATTTTGCGATTAACCAGTAAACTGTAAAAGGCTTGAAAGAGGTATTCTGTACTCAATTGTAGTCAAGATTTAAACAGGGCAATGCCAGCATCTGTGCAAAACTTCATTAAACATCCCAGTAAACTCTGTATCATTCTACTTTTTCTTTCTCTATCTTCCAGGACAGGAGTGTTTGTAGCCATAGGAGAAAGTAAAGCTGGAATTTAAAAGCAATCAAAGTGCTGTCTAATTGAAAAAGGGAAAAAAAATCATGGCTAGAAAAGGGTGTATTCGGTAACAAGAAAAAGCACTGAGGAGGATTTTTAAGGGATAAGAAATGTACTTAATGTATCAAATATAGACAGATAACAGCAGCAACACAGGGATTCAGATTCTGAAAGTTAGGAGATTTATTGTCTCCGGTTCCTTAATATGGCAAGAGCAAACTATAAAATTTGAGCCTTGAGCTCCGGCCATGAGCTCCCCCTGATTTCCAGAGCAGACGAGGGTACTCACCACTTCTGAAAATCAAGTTCAACCGCTCTTCCTTTTGCATGTCCTTTCTCTTTCATGGAGAACTGCGTAACACTCACCCTGCAGCACATCTTCCTGCAGCTGCACCTGATGTGAATGGGAGGTGAGTCCTATCCTCCCACACATCAAAACCTGGATCAAGAAAATTCAAAGTCCTACTGAGCAACTCGATGAAAAATAATATCCTTTCAAAAAACTTTGAGTAGCAGGAATAATAGGGAAAAAAGTGGGGATGGCCTTACAGTATGAATTAATCTCTCATCTTGGTTCTGGTACTGCCTCAAGTGTGTGCACACCTTCTTTTCCTCATCTGAAAACACTAGTTCGTAGCTCAAGGATTAGTTATGGCACACAATATGCTTAGATAGTTTGGAAGATGAAAAACAATATAAGTTATGATCTTAGGGCAGAATTATTTCTTCTTTTGCCTACAGCATCTTTTCAACTATAGTGCCATTTAGCATCATTGACTTTCATTGAGTTTTTAGCCACTTAAAAAAGGATTTAAACAGGTAGTTGAGACAGTGATACTGTCTACAAAATGAGCAGTATTCATGCTTATCAAATCTTTCTTGTTAGAACAGAAAGAACAAAGCTGTCCCCAGAGCCTGAATTAATTTCTTAGAGTCAAACCTGAATATTCCAAGAAACTTTGTACAGTTTTCTGTTTGTATGGTGCAGATACTGTACAGATGATATGCTACAAAGGGAAATGATGTCTGATCCTCTTCTGAACTCCTATGGAGTCATCATCCTGGATGATGTGCATGAAAGAACTGTTCCAACTGAAGCATTACTTGGCTTTCTGAAAGATGTCTTGATATCAAGACCAGTACTGAGGCTGGTAATACTCACTGCGCCTCACATGTCCAGCAAACTGCAGGATTACTGTGGCAGCGTCCCCTTCATAAGAGTGGAAAACAAACACCACGCAGAGGTTGTATACTCTTGCAGCATTCCGAAAGACCATTTTCTGTCTGCACTGAGACTGCTCTTTGAGATACACCACACAAAAGAGAAAGGTGACATTGTGATCTTCCTGGCATGTGAACAAGTAAGTTATTCACTGATTCCAGTGTTTCTGATTTTAATCAAGAAACAACTTACATCTGTGTTTTTATATGACCTGTCAATATCTTGTTGCTAGTATTTAAAACACTGTACATTGCCAACATGTTCATTTCAGGGTTTTACTGCAAAGACGTTTATGTATACCTAATGCTGTAGTATCTGCCCACGGAGGTGGTGCAGTCACCATCCCTGGAGGAGGCGTTTAAGAGACGTGTGGATGTGACGCTTAGGGACGTGGTTTAGTGGTGGACTTGGTAGTGTTAGGGGATGGTTGGACCTGATGATCTTATGGGTCTTTTCTAACCTAAATGATTCTGTGATTATATATATAGCATTAACTAATACAAGGATCTATCAAATTTTTGGTAGATTTAAAGGCCATCACCCTTCTACGTGATGCAAAGAATAGCAAAGGTGGCATACAGGGACAAGAGTCAGAGATGCAGGGAGTTAATGCTTTGCATCCTATTCTGGCATTGGGTTCATCACACTTTGTTTTATCCCTGTTTGGCAGGAATGGACACATGTCCAGTTTGCATAAATATCCTAGTTCACATGAATGTTTTTACCCTAAACCTGCCTACAAGGTCTTTCCATTTTCATTCTCCTTTATGGTTGCAAACTTCCCAACCATTTGTGTACACAACTGCAGGAGGCAAATGTCACTCCAGAGGTGCTACAGATAATCCAGGAATCCATATGGATTTGGCTGTTCTAAAGCATGACATCTCTGAATCCCTGAAGTGATGCCCTAAGTTCACTGCTGTCAGGATTGCATTATTAGGTCCTTCCCAGAAAAATTTCACAAAACGTTATAGTTGTCAAAGCTACGTGCCTGTCACTTGTATTCAAATAAACATTTTAAGACTTGGAATTATTTTAAGTTATTATTAATTTCCTGACAGTGGTCTTCATCGTTCCACTTTGTACCATTAAATCTGCTTTAGAACAACAAATTAACTGTTGTTGCTCTGGATATAATGAGATAATGACTTTTCACAGGCAAAGACAAGTTAATCTAAACTACCCAGTTTTTTTGTTTTCTTTGTTTTTCTTTTGATTGTATTGCTTTTCACTGTAAAGAAGGGGATGGATATGTAACATTTTTAGTGATGCTAATAATCGGTTATAAGCTTCATAGACACAGATTTTACAAATGTTAATGAATTCCCTGCATCAGTTCCTACGATTACAATACATAATGTCAGAGAGAAAACACAAAGTATTTCTGTTTGGAAGGACTGGGAAGAAAGTTTTATTTCCACTAAAAATACTTCTGATGGGCAAGCCCCACACAATACTAAAATAATAATTTATTTATTGCTGAAGAGAGATTACTAGTTTTCTCTCTCATGATGAACAAAACTCTCATTATGAACTGTTGGCCCACGGTTCACACCCCACATGTTCTTGCTTAACTGTGTTTTAAAATTTCAGTTTTGGCTGAAATGGCTTACTGTTCCCCAGCACTCAACTATCTTTTAAACTAAACAAAAATGTGAGTAAACTAAGAGTATTAGGATTTTTGGTGCTGTCTGGGTGCCAGCCTTGATATTAGATGTCGTTGCCATATTTTTATAAGAATTTTTATGGAATATTTTCAATGTGTAACTAAAATGAATGTAGTGTCACTCTGAAATAGGAGCTCAATCTGGTATTTAAACTCTGAAAATTTTTTACTAATAAAAATGCTTTTGAAAAAACAAAAAATCCCTTTCAAACTGAGTGAGTCTATGCCTTTCAAAAATCATTCACAAGGTAAATGATTTGATTTAAAAAAAAAAAAAGACAAAAGCAAAAACAAAAACACTTTTACAATTTGTCTTTGACCTCTGTATTTGTGACTGCTTTTAAAGGTGGTGTTCCATCAATGCAGCTCAGGGACATTTTATTGGCTTTATTAGTCTTCATAGAATTTATTAATAATTAAGAAAACACAATAAAAACTTTACAATACCTAGCTCTTCTTACATACAGTAATTAAGGTAATGTAGGGAGATTTCTGCACGCTTGGATCTTTTTATGTATTGTAATTGGACTAAGAGCATCACTGTAGCTTCCAAAGTGACCCAAGCAGGGGCTCTGCCATTTTAGCCCTTCCAGTGACAGGGACAGTCGGGATGGGAGGGGGCTGGTGCGGCGATGAGCTGGGATCTGCTGTGACTGCAGAAGCACCCATGCACCTCGTGGTCACCCCATGGCCAGCCCCATGGGTGCACCATGCCCTTGGAAAGCCACCTCCCAGGGGACACTGCCACTCACCCCACGTCCACAGCTTTGGTTCCGGATGAAAAGAAAGCCATTTGACCAAACCAGGGGGCACCTGACTGCTACAGCATTCCCAGGCCCACACGCATGACTGATGTGAACGCAACCTACATGTCCTATATACACAAAGGTTAGGGGCCATTCCATAATTTCTCATTCCTAATGTTCCAGTACTGTATTTATGTACACCTGTCTTCCCCTGGAGCTTGGTTTGGATAAGATTAAAGCTAGAGAAAACTGTTTAGAAAATTGCATAGGAGAAAGACATTTCAAAAAACAGTCCAGCTTTTCCCTGGTCTGTAATTAGGGGATACGGTTGTTAAATTCTCATACACACTTCTGTTCCATTTTGGTTTTGTCCTGTAATGATTATTCATGTAAGATTTAAATGTTGTTATAGTTTGATACATAGTTAACGTCCATTTTAGGGAAAAAAAAAAAAAGCTTTAAAATTAAATATTGATATTTGTTTTTCATACTCATGAGAAAAAAAATCTTTCTCCTGATTACAGGAAATTGAAAAAGCCTACCAAATTATCAGAAAGGAACAGACTAATTTAAATCCTGACCTTGGAGAACTCATCCCAGTTCCTTTATACCCTACAAAAAAAGACTTAATTCACAGACCAAATCAAGACAAAGAGAAATGCTACAAAAAATACAGAAGAAAAGTGCTACTCACCACAAGCTTTGGAGAATCTTTGATTTGGATTAAAAATATAACCTTTGTCATTGATGTTGGTATTGAAAGAAGAAAGGTTAGTAAAGTTAACCAAAATCAGGACACCAAAAATGAACAATGCATAGATTTTTTTCAGGGTGTGAGAAAGGGAAAGGTGCAGTTAACAAATTGGTGCAAATGGTTTCTAAAAAAATCACGTATTTTTCCATTCTTTCATAAGTCAGATTCTATAACATTTTTAATGTTCCAGTTACCAAAATTTAAGTAACAACTTTCATAGACATCAGTATGTCTTCAGTATCTTACAGATAGAGCAAAAGACAATTAGTTCTTGGCTACCTACTGGCAGAATACCTGGTTTAGTAGATTAACTTCATTCCTTGTTTCCTTAATTCCTGCGTAAGCAGGGTGGTGCCACAGATCAAGTAACACAGAAGGATGCTCAGACAGGGAACCACTTCTTTTTAAAGCTGCTTCTGCTCCTCCTGCATATGTACTTTGATCCAAGCAGCTCGAAATACTGCAATTTATTGAATTCATCTTTGACTTTTTACAGCTCATTCTATGTCGTCAGTTCTTGTTTTCCACCCCATCCTGGGAAGAGCTATTGCAGCTGCAAAACTAGGTCTCTTTTCTTTCATTTATAAAAAACTGATATGAAGTCCTAAAGAACTTGTAGGAAAAGTCACTACATGAGTTGGAAAGCTGCATTACTACGGGCTTTATAACTGCCCCACGTGTTCTGCTAGACGAAATAAATATTCCAGTAACAGGCAAAAGGAACAACATCAGAGTTTCTTTATACAATCCACTACTGAATCACCCAAATTGAATTTAAGTGCTCCTAAAATTTTCAGTCAGGGATCATTAATCCTGATTAGCCTTGAGGGTTAGTTCAGGCAAAAGCTTGGGAACTAACACTACCTCTCATCTTCATTGCAAAAAAAGTGTGTCTAACCCTGGCATTTTTAAGGGTTCTCATTTTGGTGTTATAAACTAACTCAGCCTCAAGTCAAGTAAAAAAAAAAAATGTCATACTTCTGCATGGAAGGAATAAAAGCCTAAATGCAGTTTTCAATTAGACCATGCATAACACAGTTATTTCTGAAACTACAGTCGTTGTTTCAGCTGGATGATTGAATTGAATCTCACTTCCACTTTAATTTGAAGCCTAAAGTAGAATTCAGTGCTTCCAGACTTCTGTGAACCAAAAATATGAGGCGACGGGAGCACATCAGTTTCAACGCAGTCTTGATGGCTGTCAAATCACCTTTATCAATTACACACTTTTTACCCTTTAATTCAATTACTTTGTCATAACAGCTGAAGCTTAGTCCTCTAATATTCATTCCTCAGCAAATCAAATTTACATTCAATCCATATGGCTGTTCAATGTAGGCAAAGTTTTGTGCAGAAGGAAATCCCATGTAAGTCTTGCAGTTGGGATATGTAATGAATTCACCCAGTGGAAAATAAATTTGTCCCTTGCACTGAAGCACATTTTATCTTTTTGATTAAAATTCTGTTTAAAGTAGACAAGGTCAAATCAGATGAGTTTAATGGAAAACTACCTTACCCAGCTATTAGCAGTCTTGCTGTATAGTACAGAAGATTATGGACATTTTTCCAACCTGGTGGTTGGAAAAGTTAGTAAATCAGCCCGTTATTCTAATCAAAATAAAATTAAGAAAAAAATAAAATGGGACATTGTACATCTTCGTTACAGACCTTGCATCCTGTACTGATCAGACCGATTTCAGTATTAAGACAAAAATCTGGAGTTATGGAACAGAATGTCATCAGATAGTGTTGGGATTCTGTCACTGGAAGAAATAAATAATCTTTTTTGGTGCATTTCTTGGTAATATCACAGATACATGCTTTGTGCCTCAGTAAAGTACATTTCTTCAGAAAAAGACATCTATCTTAGAGTATACTTACAGAGCTATTGCAAAACTTAAGTGTCTGTCAATTTATCAAAGTGTTGACTGCTCTCATTTCTTAGCTGGTGAAATATATAGTATAAAAAGAAATGAAACTGTTACCACACATTGTGTACAATAGCCAAGACAAGAATTCAATACAGACCATTAATACTTTTGTAGTCTTCACTTACTTACCTGATGCTTAATGTCTCTTTCATTTAAAGGTGTACAATCCTAGAATCAGAGCAGACTCTGTTATAATGCAGCCAATCAGCAAAAGTCAAGCAGAGATGCATAAACAAATTCTGGGCATGACTTCATCAGGTAGAATTATTAGCTCAAAATTCAAATGCATTAACTTAAATTATTAAAATAGAATCAATGTGACAATGAAAAAAAAAAAATAATTTTCCTGAAAACTCTTCCAGGAAAACTGTTCTGCTTGTACCCTGAAGAATTCACATACAAAGAAATGAAACCAGATTTACCAGCCAAAATACAGGAATCAAACCTAACCAGCATGGTTCTCTTCCTGAAGAGGATGGATATAGCAGGCTTAGGACACTGTGACTTCCTAAGCACGCCAGGTAATAATGATGCACCAATTTTTCATATGGTTTATATTACTTTTGCAGTAATTTAAAGATTAATCTTGCCCTGTTATTCACAGTACTGTTTTTATTGAAGTACTTGTAATATCACTGTGACTGTTTTTACCACTTACCTGCTAGAACAGTTCACAGTGCAATAGTTGCGCTTAGACAAATGGTACCCCATATGAACTGTTTGCTCTGAAAAAGAACATCAGCTATCTGAATGGAATTGGAATTAAAAAAAAAAAAAAATCAATATTCCAAATATCTTTTCATCTAGGTTTCATATTATTTTCCTGGAGCCCACAAAGAAAATTTGTGTCCCATTGTACAAGGCATCGTACAGATACCTAACAAAATATATTCCTTTAATCAAAAGTTTACAACCCACATAAACTGCTATTGTTACCTTGGAGATACATTTAGAGGAAATCAGCTCTCTTCTTATCCTTCAGCATCTCCCACCTCAAATTTACAATAAGCTGTTGCTTAAGGATAATATTATTTATAAAATATACCCAAATAAACTTTCGATGCTAGACAGGGAATACTCTGTATTTCAAATTAAGAGTGCAAAGAAAGTGGTTGTTTTTTTTTAATCTTTTTTTTTTTTTTTTACTGACTTCATATTTCGGGGCTTTTTCTACAGAAGGATATTCTCCTCTGTTTTGACCTACTACAAAATCTGAGTGCCATTGTAAATGCTGTTGATCTGAAGCTAATTAAAGTGAAGGAAATACCACTGGTATAACTGTTTTGGAGATCATGTGACCTGTTGCTAGTTTCATTTATGTTAATTTTCCAGCACAAATAGGAAGACCTTTTATGTTGTCCTCGCCTTCCTCATACACATGCATGGAATTAGAACAATCACTTGTCCTTCACATGTTGTACACCATTATTAATTAGCAACAAAGTTTAATTCCCACTGTTGGGTGTTGTGCTACATTGTAAGCGGAACTTTTAAGTGGAATTTATTCTGCTTTTCCCTTGTCTGCCTGCTTAGCAAAAACATACCTAACAGAAATGTGAAAAAACATTGCCTGTCTGAGCGGTAACTAGTTGAAGGTTGTTGAGAATCAGGGAGTATTTTGGCCTTGCGAGTGTCACCTTCTGTGCTGAATCCAAGAAACCTTCATGGAAAACAGTTATGGAACAGAGTTGGCTTCCACTAAAATTTAGAAAGTGTTTTACAAAAAAACAAACAAACAAACAAGCAAACTAAGGTATATTAGTGCCTTTACTGGATATGAAGAAAGCTGTTCCTGAACTGTAGAATGAATTAGTAAAGTTACACTAGGAAAAGCGTTCAGTATTTTTGGATTTAAAAGCACAGTGGAGACCGACTTGGTATTCAGTAAGAATGAAATGCTAGAGGCATTTAAGGATTTCACAGACATGCGAATTCTAAGTTTTGTCTGTATTTTGAGATAATGCAGCTGAAGAAAGGATCTTGCCGATGTGTACAAAATTGTAAAGGCATTTGATGAATGCATCAGCTTTACTTGGATGGGCATCAAATATGAAGAAGTTTTTGGTAACTAGATGAAAAGTGCGAGTTCAAGGTATTGAAAATTTTGAGGAATTACTGAAACAGTGTGAGGAGTGTTAGACACACTGTTCGAACAAAGAAAAAACCCCACAAGCACTGTAGGGGGTTAACTGAAAGGGGATGAGAAAGTCTGCAGAAGTTCCTGATCTTCCTGTCTTATGGCCCCACAAAATTAAACATTTGAAACATTTCTTTAATTGTGTAATAAAACTCTTCCCAGTTTGTCCTAGGATAGACCACACAATGGCTTTCTTTGCCTTGGGGCTTTCTTCTTTCCATTTCTGAGTGGGCAACCAACCTCTTTCCTACTAAAACTTCAGCTGTATCCCCACCGCCATTCTCCAGAGATGACTATAAAAGTCGCCCTGTCAGAATACAGACAATTTCAAACACCTGGTGTTCAATAGGTTTGTCTGAAAGAAACAGGACTACTGAAGTAAGGATACCTGTAAAGGGATTTAGTTATTTTATTACACCAACTCACGAAACTCAAAACATGTCAAGCTCTCAAGCACTGAAGACCTTCCTCTGGGTCCTGCATCCTCCTGAGAGCTTTGGCTCAACGATCTCCACCTGTGGATGTCCAAGTTCCCTCACTCTGTGCTAATAGCCCTGACCTGCTGCACACACTCAATGCCCCAGTGGCTAAAGAAGCACGACACCCTCCAGCAGAAGCAGGGACTGATTAAAGTCACATCATGGAGAACTTGCTGCCCAGCTCCAAGTACCTCTGGTACCCGGTTACAGCAGCCCTGCAGCTTTCTCTTTGGTAGTCATCAGGTCAAGCAGATGTTACACTTTTGAGGATTATAAATTGCCAGGGAGTGTTGCAGGAGGGGCGAAGAGAACAGCTACCAGAGATGGAAAGCATCCTGTCTTGTGCAAGAGATTTTAGCTTCCAAGGAAAGCATCGTTACATTTGTGGCCGTTCAGTTTAGTTGCATAAACTTCCTGTAACTTGCATGATGAGGAAGGTTGAGGAGGAGGAGTCTTCAAGATTGTATACAAGCCTAGATTGGAAAAGATGAGCAACAAAGCTCAAAAAATGAAAGCCAATTTGCCCACCCTCAGCCAAACACAGTACAAGATCAAATGGAAAACAAAACAAAACAAACCGAACAAAGAGACATGGCAGTATTTAAGTGTGCTCTCATTTGACTTAGCCAAATCAAGTGCTGTTGAGAGGATATAGCCTAAAAAGAGAAATAGCCTTTCTATTTCTCCCCCACATAGTTTGTCCTGAGCTTGACTACTCCACGGCTCTTCACCTCCTTGATTCCCTCGATGCACTTGATTTCCCTTTGAGTAAAGGGAGCAAATGTATTGCAGCATCTCCCCTGCGCTGCTCACTCACACAGAAACAACATGCCACAGGGTTGTCCATGCACCATTTCTGGTCAGCTCACATCTTCAAGTTTTCTTTGCAATGGAAAAAGAAGGAGGGTTGTGTTTTTGTTTTTGTTTTTGTTTAATCTAAGGTGAATTTCTACTAAACAAAATAATGACTTCACTGAAGTCACAGAGTAATGTACAGACATGAACAGGTGAACAGAAAAAATTAAAAGTATACTGAAATTCACTTACAAGGACAAAAAGCAAGATGCATAATATAGCAAGAATTTGAAGAGAAGTATTTCTTCACAGTCCATTCCCTGCACACAGAGTAGAGAACAAATAGCAGATAAGCAAAGAAACAGAAATTACATCAGTAAAACATTTTATTTCTATTCAACAACAATATGCNTTTTTTTTTTTTTTTTTTTTCTGCTGCTCTTCCAGGAAAAATAAAACCTGGATTAACTCTGACTCATTACTGCATTATGAGAGCAACAAACATGTCAGGCTTACATCTGCTGCTTTTAATTCATGCTATAATCGAGATGAGCAAATGCAGAAGACTTGCTACCCTTTTTAGAATTCATGAGCCATACGAAAATGTATTTGGCACTGCAGTTCTAAAGTGCATTATTTGAATTCCTGTGCCACTATAATAGCGGTGTCCTTACATGTTTATCAGTTAATCAGCTAGATCTTTATTGTGTTATATAATGGGAGAAAAGAACTCTTTTCCCATAGATTGCTGCAACATCATGCATTTTTGTAAATCAATGGAAAATCCTTATTTAAACTATGCAAATCAGTATAAAGACTAAGCCATGTAAAATTTCCATAAGAAATCAAGGTGAAAGCAGTTTGCAGATTCTGCATTCATGCAGAATTATCATAAGCAATTTTCAGATAAAAAGATTTGTTGATGGTCGTGGATGCCATGACTTTTGAGAGCTATGCTATTATAACTCCACGGGGAAGGTATTTCTAGAACATCCATAATAACAAGAGTTGTATAAATGTGTATCATTTCAAATTGTTTCAGAAACAAAATTAGTTTATGTGTTTTTTCATTAGAAACAGACTGTCAAAGACAGAAGCCATGTAAGGTCTGCTCAACAGAGAGCACTTCATGGCAGCTTTGTTATTCTAAGTTCAGTTGTCAGTTCTTTGATGTTTTAATTTCTGAATTTGATTGATTCAAAAGTATTACATATCACATAATGAAAAGCTTTCTGATGGCATAGATATGGCCACACACTTCTTATTCTGTACTGCAGCATGTGCAACCCAGCAGCCGAGCACATGGCACACGGCATGCGGCCAACTGCTCTGAATAGGGAGCTGCTATCACTGCCCCACAAAGGGCAACCCCAAAACGGGGAGGGGTGGCCCAGTACTGTTAAAGCTGGACTACACTCATGTCATTTACTAAAAAGCAACAAAATAAATCACAGTGGTTAAATATATTTTTTGCACAATTACAGAATGTTCTTTCAGTTACACTCTGTGTGGTTATACTACATGTTGCAGTCATCTATGTGCTTTGAGGACGGCAAAAAGCAGATAGAAACCTGACTTCACTGACAGCGTTACCCCTGAAGCATGGCTCAGCGTATAACTCGGTGTATTTATGTCAGGAAAACGCTGGTCAGCCTCTGCCCTGGCTGTCCCTGCTGGCAGAACAGCGCAGCAGGGACCATTGCCAGCCAGCTTGGAGGGGTGAAGCAGCAGCGTAAGAGGGAATGGAAAGGCTACAAAGTATGAGCTTGGAAAAGGAATTTTAATGATCAATTATAACTATAATTTCAGAATAATAGCTATAGAATTGGTAGCATCAGAGCATGGCAGACTCATAAAAAATCCAGCCTCAGAAGTTACAGGGGAAAAAAGAGAATCAAGATGAAATCCGCACCCAGCAACTTGTCCTAAGAAACAAATACCAAGAAAAATCTTTGCATAATTTGAAGAAAACCTGGCACTAGATTTCTCCATATCTTCAGTTCTTTATCCAAAGAGTAATGTTAAAAAACAATAACAGAAAACGCCATTCCCCAGACCTGGTCTCCCTGCAGTAATTACTTTGGCAGCTCTTCATGCTGTTAAGCCTAACAGAAACTGGAAAAACTTGCCGTTTGCCAGGCAGTGAATCAACTCTTTAAAGACAATGTCCCTTCACCTGACATCCATTTCAGCTCCAACTTTCTAACAGTTATCCTGACATCCATTTCAGCTCTAACTTTCTAAGGGTTATTTCTGTGGAAGGAAAAGATCTATCAAGAAACTGGTATTTTAGACACTCGAAATTTTCACTGAATAGGAGACAAGAACACAAGACCTGTCAAGTTAGATCCTCCAGATAAGCATGATATGCCAGTTAAATGGACTATTAATAATCGTGAAATGTACCTTTCATTCCCATCTCTAAAATTCATTCTTTGTAGAACTTTTGGCAAGTCACTAAATCATTTGCTTCCTTATGCAACAAAAGTAATCTTTTGTATTTATTTTATCACACAGGAAGGGCTTCAATTTCTGACATGTAGGATGTTACACAGGAAAGATTAAGGGTACAGCGACCCTTAGAAACAGGTTATTCTGTTCATGTCAACGTTGCAAAAAGCTGTGAAACTAAGAATATTTTAAGTCAGCTTGAAATCCTAGATAAACAATTTCAACGCTAACAATAACATTTCGCCACATATTTGCTTTACAAAGTCCACATATGACCACGAGTAAGATATGTAATTAAATAAAACTGGTCCAACTTCCTTGAGACAAGTCCAGAGCAATCCAGCCTTAAGTAGCCAAAGAACACAGGCAAAGGAAAGAAAAATATTGGATAAGGAAACACCTTTCAAACTTCCAGGGATGTGACAGCTTCTTGCTGAAAGTACAGGATGCATCTTGAGAGCTTCTTTTTGACTTTGCTCCTGTGAAAGCAACAGCTGAGTCACCAAGCCTCACGGTTTGCCTCATTGGCAGCACTGGCCCTAAAAATAATGATGCTTGCATCATTATAAGCCGATGCAGGTTTCTGTTCTTTAAAGAAGAGCTTTCTCTATTTAAACATTTATCCTAATTTTATTTATTTATCATGCATTTTATTAAAATAGGAATCATACCAAAAAGAACTCTCAAATGAGTGTTTGCTGCCTTTACGATGGCTTTTTATTGATTGAGTTTGTGTCTCAAAATGCAGACTACTATCTGAAAGCCCTATTCCATTTTTCATTTTATTACTGTTCCTTCACCTGCTTTATCCACATTTACTATCTTGTCCTTCCTAACACAATAAAACCCTAGAAGTCTATATGCATATATATATATATTTGTGGTAACACTGATAGCAAAATTGGGAAGTAATTCATGCTTATAAACCTCAAGGCAACTAACTCTAGTGCATAACGATGCAAATTACTGCTGCTATCAGGGAATTGAAACTGACTGCCATATAACCATATATTTTATAACTTGTGGCACAAACTACTTCGTAGATTTCTAGAAATTAGTTTTCCATGATTTCCTAGTAATTACTATATGTCTGAATGACGACTTTAATCTCCCTGCATTTTCAGCTACAGATGACTGTTTCCTGTCACTGACTCTTATTCTTCATTAGATGTTACTTTTCATTTCTTTAAATCTCTTAAGTATTTTCTTCTCAGATGCTTCAGCTTTTGCAAGGATTCACCTTTTTCCCTGTTGTACCTTGTATGTCTGATAATAAATGTTCTCTCTAGGCAGAAAACCATCACGTACAGGCACATCACAGATGTGAACTCTAATACTAAATAACACAGGCTAAAACTGTGGAGTTTTAACAGAAATTTATAGACTCCTGAGAGAATTTCTCTGAAAATGAACAGTAACTGTTTTAAGATTAAGTCCCAACACTAACAGATTTACACTCTGGAGAAGTTCTGCGAAAGCTCATGTAAGGGAAATTAATAAAGTGTTTTTCCCTTCATACATTAACTGAAAAGAGTTAAACAGGTGCTTGCTTGCTTCTCATTTTACTTTTTTGTTTAATTCATTATACCCAGTTAGTTACAGAGCAGAGTGATGACAACAAACAAGCAGCTCATTGCCAATGAAGAAAAAACCCAAGCTCCAGATTTTGTTGCAGGAAGGCAGGGCACCTGAAGGGCGATGTTATGGCTAAATGTGACCTACCAGCCCCTTACTGGCTTTCTTTGCTTTTAATCTTCATGATGCAGAAGCAAGCAAGAAATGATTTCCAGTCATCTATTAATGAAGACATAAGTGCAAACACACACCCTGCCTGCGCACTTTTTTTTGATTTAGAGATTCTGGGGCACTTATATCCAAACTGACAGCAGCCCACAGAAGTCTGAAAAATTGACAGTGCAGTCATCAGTCTCCCAGCACATGCTTGGCTGCAGTAGGGGCCAAGTCCTGCTGTAATAGAATTTTTGCCACCTACTTCAGTGGGACTAGGATTTGTTACCCACAATACAGAGGGAGAACGTCAAACAGCTCTTGAACTAGAGTAAGGGGAAAGCTGCTGCAGTGGCAGGAGGGCAGTTATGAATTTAAACAAACTGGCACTCATAAAAAAATATTGACAATTACTACAATCAGTAAGATCTGGAATAGAAATCTACTTTTGAAAAGAGCTAGGAGCCTTCACGCTGCCAAAGTTCCCAAATTTCCACCAATGTCTTTGATGCCCCAGCAACTACTTTTTGGATATCACAGGTTTAAAAATTTCTGCATTGCTTTCAGGTTCACTCTCTCTAGCCCCAGAACTCTATCCACCATAGCTGCACATGAAGCTCGGCTGTGCCTATTTCGCCAAAGGGATCTACTTTCATCAGCAGTAGATTTTCCAGAGACCTTCTCAAGTTCTCATTTTAATTACTGATGTTTTCTTATCACTGCAATTGTGAGGGTCTGAATTCAATTCACCATTTGTCCAGTAGAATGTGGTGCTGAAAAAACACAACAGATTTTTTTCAAAATTTTTAAAATTTGAAAAAAAAATGCCAGAGTAACTCCTCACATTCCTCTGGCATCACCTATCAGAAGAAAAAACAGCCAATAACAGTAAAAGGACCAGGATATACATAAAATGATTCTGTCTTCCACTGCCTCAGATGCAGAAAAGCAAGAGAAAATAGCGGAAAAAAAACTAAATGAGAAAGTCAGCAGGATACTTAATGAAAAAGGAGAGCCTTTGTCAAATTCCTTTGCCATTCACTCCCATGCAGCTGAGAGGTTCAGAAGAGCGACTGCAAATACCATCTTTTTGTCTCTTGAGAAGTAACTGATGAGATGTAATGATAACTGATGAAAAAGGGATGTTGGTGTCTGCGCATATAGGCCGTTCTCTGTATCCTCAAACCTTGTGGGTTGTTGTTTTCATTCACCCCCATCCCTACGACGAAGATGCACCTATGATTTGTAGAGGTATTCTCATCCTCATAGAGCAAGCTTAATGAGCCACTGATTGAAACTGATTAAATTGTGTCTATACTCCAGCAGTCCTCAGAAAAAGGACACACAGACCACTTTAGGCTGAGAGCTCCGTGTTCCACACATGCGGAAGCAAAACTCCCTGCCGAACACTCCTGGCAGACCTCCACTTGCATTCACCTGACATCTGAGATATGAAAACCATCACTTTGTTCCATGCTCTCCTGCTGTCACTGTTCAGACTTCCTTCTTAAATATGCAGCTCTAACTCATGATCTCCTTCATGTTTGCCTCTGTTCAAGTCCATCTCATACACATGCTCCCTTCTCACTCCATGAGGCCCAAATTCACCCATTTATTTGCTACATTTTTCTCTTTTTTCCCCCCAAATTATCTCTCAGCCTACCTAATTATTTTCCTATACTCACTCACCACTTTTTTCTGCCTCACCGCTCTCGCTTCTCATGTAGGTTATAAGGAAGTTATAACCCATGGTAAGGTAAAATTGAACATTTCATTTTGTGTGAACAGTAAGAAAGTACAGTCATTTGCTAAAGAGACATTTTCTTTTACTATGTTACCATTTTTCTTTTGACACCAGGAGAAACTATGTAAAAAAAAAAAAAAAAAGCAAATACTCCAAATACCTGCAAGAATGGTAAGACATCTACAACCCTTGTAAATGCTTGTCATCTACCCTGACCCTGATTTCATGGTTACCATCATCCTTCTTAGAGATGGTTTTTCTTGATCACATCATTAAAAAGAAAGAGCATACACACAAAAGAAATAAGTATTATTTGAGCAATTTTTGACAGTTTGTAACACTCTAATCAGCATTCAGTCTTGACTTTTGACAAAAACTGCTCTGATAGAAAAAAGATCAACAGTTTTTTTCCAGCCTTATAGTTGTTATCCCTCATTTTCCTCCTTCAGTTTCCTCCAGAACATTCTCAGCCTTCAGTTTGACTCATTTACTACTACTGCTTCTTACTCTTTGTCAAATGATAGAAGCTGACTTCTATCATTTGCACATAGGAAACATACAATTGAAATATTATAATGAGCCTTTGGGCATTCATTTACTTGCAGCCATTCTCAAGAATTTGAATTCTCTTTCCTTTTTATTAGCTCCTGAAAGCCTGATGCAGGCTTTGGAAGATCTCGATTATCTAGCGGCCCTGGATAATGATGGAAACCTTTCTGAATTTGGAATCATTATGTCAGAATTCCCCCTGGATCCACAACTGTCCAAATCAATCCTGGCTTCCTGTGAATTCGAGTGTGTTGATGAAATGCTCACCATTGCAGCCATGGTAACAGGTACTCCTGAACAATGTCTTACTGCATGGCTTGTGCCACCTGCCACATCCATGTAGACTTTTTCAAAGTCTATTCACAGGGGCAACCCAAAGGCAAACTTGCCTTACTGACATCCTGCTTTTTCAAGTAAATGAGTAGCTTTGGCTGTTTAAGTCCTGACTTTGAGCATGCAATGAAACACAAGTAACGAATTCATAAGTAGCGCTCTGATTCCATGCTCCAGATGCCCCTTTAGCTTCCAGCCTTTTGTCAGAAAGCAAACACAGAACATTCCTTCAAAATGAACTTTCTTATCTCATTACATTCATGCACATTCATTACAGACTGGAGCAGTAAATTAGGGAGAATTTCTAATTATAAAAAATATTGAACTGTTGACCTACAAATAATTACTTTGTGGCCTTGTTTCTCCACTTCTAATATAATAATTTATAAAATGAACATAACTGAAAGAGTTCATACCATTCTGTCCTGACAGATCACTCTGCTCCTACATAGCACTGTGACACCAACCAGCTGGCCCCAAACGCTGGACCTAGGAAGTCTGTAGCCAGAACATTTACATTAGAAGGCTGTTAACAGTAGAACTTCTTTCATCGGATGTGACACAAACTTACTCATTTTGCAAGAGCTGCTATTGAAATCTTAATATATCAGATGCACAAAATAAATAATAATAAAAAAACTTAGGATAACTAAGGGGAGGGTGACTCCAGAAGAAGTTCAAATAGCAAACAAGGACAGTGACTCCTCAGCGTCCCACCAGACACCATAGGACAGGGCTAGATTGAGATTCTGTAGAGTCTCTGTGTTACCTGGAGATGCGGGCTTCAGCGGCACCTGGCTGTCCCACTTCTCTACCCAGCAGCCTCTTACTCCTACAGCAGTATGCTACAGGTTTCACAGCATAACCCGAGCACAGAACCATGCTTGAGAGCTATCTACAGCTCAACAACCACACACCCATTAAGAATGTTTTGGCATGGCACTGTTGTGCTCTGCCCAGAGGAAATATCCTAACCACAGAAATTGGTGAGGAGTCTTTGGCAGCAAGGACATGAATCCACAGGAAACCACGCTGCACCAATTCATCTCCTTATAGCACAACTTGTTTTTATGCCTCAGATGGCTTGATTTATAGTGGGAGGTCCAAACTTGATAAAATTTTAAAGTAAATAAAACAAACATCGACGGTTGAACATAGACACATTTTAGTTTTTAAAAAGCTCAACCATCTCAAAAGACACAATTAGGTAGCACGGTACCACAACAGAAGTAAAATGCGCTGCGAGGCACAAACCTTAGCACATAAGAGCAAATGCAGGCATTTCATAAAGACTTAGTTTCTAAGTTCAACTATATGCTTGGATTCTGGATAGATTGGACGATGCCATTACAAAGCATTTTTAGCATCGGTTTAGGAGAAGGCTGCTCACCTTCCTTGCTGCTTACAGCACAGATTAACTGAACAAGAGATTGAAGGAAAATCCACAAATACGAATGCAATAGACTCAGTTCTTCAGCAACAAGCCAACATTGAAGATTACATGAAACTGAAAAAAAAAAAAAAAACCAAGAACAAAACAAAAAACAAAACAACTATCAGTGGAGTTACTGACTAGAGTGTCTTGTTTGTGCATGTACCTAAGTGTCTTAATAACTATCGGCTTGATTTTTTTTTCTAAGCTCCTAATTGCTTCTTACATGCACCTTCTGGAACAGAAGAGATTGCTCTTACTTGCTGGCGAAAATTCTCACACCCTGCAGGAGATCACTTCACTCTTATCAATGTCTTCAACGCCTTCAGGGAAGCCAGTGCAAACTCCGCAAGCCAATGTAAGTGTACCCATATCAGACAAAATAAAGCCAGTAATGTTTCTTTTTTTTTTTTAAAGGAACAGTCATTGTTGGTATTTGGTTCATGAACCCTTTTTGAATTCTTTCTAGAATTGCTAATTTGCAGAGAGAAGAGAAATCTAAGATAGTAGCCATTGCAAACAAACATTAATTTATTAACTAATTAGAAGTGACCTAGGACAGCCTACTTCACCCATCAAGGAGACATAAGCACTATTACAATTGTCATTTGAAGTGACGTTGTACAAAAGCAGAAAGATGCTTCCTCCTGTAAGAGCACAAACCCAGGCCTAAGATGTGAAAGGACACGAACCCAGCTGGGGAGGGACAACCCAGTTGAGGAGGGACTTGACTTCCCAGCAGCCTAACAATTGTTAGGGTTTAGCCTGTAGTTATCAGAGTAAAAGGAAAGTTTAAGGGAAGAAACAAAGTAGTAACTTTCATGACATTTACAGGCAGCCAAATGAAAGCCAGGGGACAGCACAGCAGACAGAAGGTCTTCAGAATATTTTCCTGTGCTCATACACCTTGCTCAGGTTCACTCAGACTGACTCCAGTGCTTAGACACTGGAGTGGTATATCTGCACATACTACATGAAAACTGAAGCTACTGTGATCCATACTGTCTGACCAGTTTGCCTATCAATCATCTGTAGGTATTACAAAGTGCTAAAAAGAAAAAAAGTCTTTCAGGGACTCTTCAAGTGAAAGAAGCTTCTCTGCTTACAGGATTGTTTCACGCTCAGTAATGCTGAATGCTGGAGAGGTCCAAGAGAAACTGTCCTTTAACAGCATATGATGTTCACCAGCTCTACAAACGTGATTTCTGTTCCGTGTCCCAGAATACAGAAAGTCACTTGTTACAGAATACAGAAATAACACTTGTTACTGCCATTCTATTTGAAGCTATTACTTTTTACAGACCATATAAGGGATTTCTAATATTTTGATTCAGAAGGATATAGCTAAAATTGGATAAATTTACGTAAGGATATCAAGGATTGTCCACTCATTTCGCAGACAAGATCAATGAGCTGTCCATATGGCTTTGATATCAGAATTTGGACAGCTCTGGCACAGCTGCTTGCTCCAAAATGTTTTAAATCTATTGTACCAGTCAAAGAGCATTTTACAGAGCAGTATCTCTGTGAATAGTACCTATCAGTAAGACTGTGATTTAAGCCAAAATACTGTTTTTCCCTCCACAGACTACGATAATGANCGTATCAAACACTTTTGCTGATTCCAGTCTTCTCTCTGGGGTTCAGCTATCACAGCATGAAGTCCACACACTTTGCGGCAAGAGGAACACTGTCAACATGCCTTTCACTCAAAAGAACTTTTTCACCTTGAAAATATCTTTAACTTGTAATATTCTCTAAGACATTATTTTCTTTTGAAGATGTTTTTGTGAACATGCACTGGAAACAAAGAATTGGCTTGTTGAATACGTTTAGGTATATATAATAAACAGCTTTCTTCATCTCAAGCAAATGAGGTACTGTAATTGTGCACATAAATAAGAAAGATTAATGGTTTACTCCCACTTGAAAGCATGTTTTCCTGTACATCGCTATGCTCTACCTAAACACAGGAATGAGTCCTCCAAACTACAATACTTCGACTGCCCCCACACACTGTATTTTAGTCTTCTAATTCTTTAAGAATATATCTGTTTATACATAGACCCTTCNCCTATCAGTAAGACTGTGCTTTAAGCCAAGATCCTGTTTTTCCCTCCACAGACTACGGTAATGAAAAATGGTGTCGTGATTATTTTCTAAGCTGTTCTGCACTGAGGATGGCAGAAATTATCAGAGCCGAACTAGTAGAGATTATGAAGCGTATTGAACTTCCCATTTCAGAACCGGACTTTGGATCACAAGAAAATATAGTAAACATTAAGAAAGCTCTCTTATCTGGTTACTTTATGCATGTAAGGAAAAATACTGTGGTTTTATCTTACTGTGTTGTTAACTTGTACAATTCTGACAGAGAACTTCAGTTAGGCAATGAAATCTTTTGATCATCAGAAAGGGTAAAAGCCCCCGTTTCTACAGCGTATCAAACACTTTTGCTGATTCCAGTCTTCTCTCTGGGGTTCAGCTATCACAGCATGAAGTCCACACACTTTGCGGCAAGAGGAACACTGTCAACATGCCTTTCACTCAAAAGAACTTTTTCACCTTGAAAATATCTTTAACTTGTAATATTCTCTAAGACATTATTTTCTTTTGAAGATGTTTTTGTGAACATGCACTGGAAACAAAGAATTGGCTTGTTGAATACGTTTAGGTATATATAATAAACAGCTTTCTTCATCTCAAGCAAATGAGGTACTGTAATTGTGCACATAAATAAGAAAGATTAATGGTTTACTCCCACTTGAAAGCATGTTTTCCTGTACATCGCTATGCTCTACCTAAACACAGGAATGAGTCCTCCAAACTACAATACTTCGACTGCCCCCACACACTGTATTTTAGTCTTCTAATTCTTTAAGAATATATCTGTTTATACATAGACCCTTCAAAGCCCACCATCCAGTTCACGTATTTACTGTATAAGCCTGCCCTTATTTGTGGCAAACGGTTTCCTTTCAAATACACAGATTGACATTTCCTTGACAGTAAACCCCATTCCATAGTATCCAGTCCCTAGCTTTCCCACATAAGTCTGGGAAGAGGTTTAGGGCCTCCCCATGAAAGTATCTGAATGCAAGTTTAATTTCTGGATTTAATATAATAGGCGAACACTGATCTATGCATCTTGTACATTCAATTAAGTAATGGATAACTGTCTGCTTTTTTAGATTGCTCGTGATGTCGATGGCTCAGGTAACTACTTGATGTTAATGCACAGACAAGTAGCCCAGCTTCATCCTTTCTCATCATATTATAACACCAAAAGGATCCCCGAATGGGTTGTATTCCACGAGTTTAGTATATCAGAAGACAATTGCATCAGAGTCATCTCTGAGATATCACCCGATCTGTAAGTTAACAATGGTGAAACCATTTCTTCACTCATTTCTCTACCACAAAAGCAAAACTTAAGTCATAAACAGGGTAAGGAAGCATGTGGATATTGATAGCAATGCTTGGAGAAGAAATCAACTCGTGTCTTCTCCTTTTCCTTTTTTGTTGTCATAAAAGTAGCTATCGTCTAGCTCCATTGAGAAATCATTCCATCCATAACCGATTCTTTCTGGGTAAAGGTAATAAAAATAAAATAAAATTTTAAATCAGGATAAGAGAGAAGGACAATCTTCATAGNGGAGTAACTATTAGATGCCTTTGTTTTCATCCAGGACACCCGCTGCATTAGAGCTCAGAGTTATAAAAACGGGAAGAACTGTGATCCCCCCTCACACTTTTAAAGCAAAACAAAACATCTCTTAAGTCAGCCTTTTGTTTTTCCTAAAGCATGCTGATCTGTTCAGGTACTGAGTGAGTTGCAATGTCTGCCACTGTAACTGTTATCAATTCATCCACTGAAAAAACACCTTACAACATGCAAAAGTTTCTTACAAGGTAAAATATAGAGCAAAAATCAAGGAAAAGTTAACACAGCTGTGTACTTACAGATTTATCTAGCTGGAAGATTCTTTGTTCCCTGAAAAGCTGTTTTCCAGCACATCTTTTTCTCGACATGTTTTATGTACCCAGCCAGCTAAACCATTCCATATCATTTACGAATTCAAGAGAAGACTACAGCCTCCCCTGTGCAAAAACCTATTTGCACTGAGAATATACATTTCACTGTTCTCGCTTTTCTATTTCCAAGGGTTATAAGAAAGCCTTTTTCCTACTCTTACTGAACCAAAAAGATGTTCAACCCAGAAAAATTACTATTTAATGCAATCTGCAGCACTGGGAACTGAACTACAATCACCTGAAGCATAGGCAGAGGACAATAACTCCAGCAAGCCTATTGAAAGCACAAATCACTACTACATCTTGCAGTCAGTTTTGGTTTTGAGTTTAAATACCAACTCTGTAGCTGTATGCATCAGCATGTTGCTGGTCTCTTTTGTACAAGCCTGGAAATAGCTATACATACATTTCAAAATTCAATTAAAAAATAATAATGTTTTGTCTTACTTCCTCAACAGGTTTGTGAAGCTGACACCTCAGTACTATTTTAGCAATCTTCCTCCTAGTGAAAGTAAGGATATTCTACAGGAAGTGATCAATCACTTGTCACCTGTTTCAGCCATGGAGGAGGAACAGAAAACTAACAATGACAATAAAGAAAATGAAAAATATCCCCAAACTCCCACTGAACAAAGATGTATTATTCAGTGATTTTAGACATCATATTCGATAAATATAAATAAAATAGTATATGCACTATACATTCCCATCTTAATTCATGCGATTATTTTGAACCTTTAGCATAAATGTATTTACCAGAAGAAAACATACAGAAGAAGCACTTTTGTTAACAAAAGGAGCTGCAAACACTATTTTGTAACATCACAATATATGACTTAGATCTGGTTAAAAACATATCGAGCAATTCTTCAAGTTTTCTTGTAATGTTGGATTTTTATTGACTGCTTAACGATGATACCAAAGTATACTAAGATACAATATTTTAGAATCTTAATTTGACGGGTGTTTTTAGTTGTACCATCTACTTGTCTTTTAGGTGTACAGAGGAAGCATTTGAGCAGTACAAAACCATTAACTCCACAGTAGTCTTCTGAAAATATATAGTTTTGCATGGCTGCTTTATAAAAAACTTTTACATGAAAGTTCATGGTGAGAGATAGTCTTTGAGTTTATCCATGATTACATTAATTCCCTCAGCTGGAACTACCATAACAGTCCGCAGAGGTTTCATTGGTACATCGTCAAAGGACCATCTGCCGCCCAAACAGGTGTCACTTTCCTCTTGCACAGAATAGTTGAACTTCAGGAGAGCTTTCTAAGCAACAGAAATAAATGCATTAGGAGTGTTTTGATTAGCATGAAGATAATACATCATCTAAACAAATTAAAAATAATGATCCTATTATGCACATGCTTATTAAGAAGAAAAAGTTATTTTCATCCCTATCAAAAGTCCACCAAAACAACTTATAACAGAATCCACTATTAAGCAAGTGCTTTAAACTATCTGCTTTTCACCTGATTTGCATATTTTATATTAAACTCTGATTACCATCATTACAGTTTGGTGGCATCAGAATAGAAAACAAAAAGGAAAAAATAATGCCCCTTTATTTGCTTTCTGTGACTCATTTTAGATGGTTTTAAAACAGCATCTCATTCCATATTATTGCATTAAGAAATGTTGACCCTCAGAAGCTATTGTGCCTAATACTATTGACCATTTCTATTGTGTCTAATGCTTGGTCAACAATACTAGACCTTCAACCCTGGAACAGGAGCAAACCTCTAGCTGTGTAAACTTGAGAATTAGCAGATCAGCCAAAACCCAGATAAGAGGAACAGGAAGAGACTGCAGGTAGAACGGAGCCCGCATTAAAGATGACAGTTTGGTGCATGCACCGTGTGGAAGGCCTGTAGCAATGAAAATGCTCTGCTCCCTTCATGGTCTACTTTAAAACTGCCCAGAGCTCGAAAAATTTTTTTATCTGTAAGAATATGTGGTCTAATAATTCCCTCTTTCACACTGCTAGGAGGAATGGAATATTAAAGGGGTGGGCACTAGTACGAACCCTGAGCAGAATTTCAGAAAGCTCTTGGAAAGTCTCTGGATGACTGGAGCCATTGAAAGGCATATGTACAAAGGATGCTTCTTCAAATAAGTAGGTGCTCATAATGTTTATCTTTTCGGTGACATCTACTACATACAGATAGAACAGTTGCTTTTCATTAGCTTTCCCAGACAAAATGCCTGATGGATAGGAAAAACTTACTTAACAAATGTTTCTAGTTCTCACACAAGCCAATTTAAGAAGTATGAACTGAACTCCTAAGTAGAAAAACTAATCTAACATCTACCTTTTGAAGGGAAAGTTAAGTTCCAGTCTCCCTGTAGGTTGGCTATTTTACTAACAGTATCTCAAGGGCTGTAAATTGAATTTTGGAAGAACCATCAAATTAATTGAGTGGCTTTGCTCAAGAACAAACAATTTGAGCAATGGAGGCCCTAAACCTTTAATCAACTCCAAGTCTGTTTGTAATAGAGCTTTTCTTCTGCTTCCTCAATAACATTTTAAGGACCAGAATAAAGCACAGCCAACTGACAAGTGCAAGATACTCTAAGTATCTGCCTCACTGAATTTAATACTATTTTATGGCAATCTAATTAACATTATGTGTGATCGGGGAGAATATACACTCCAACACTAATTTATTCAGCACATATACATTATTAAGTTCAGAGACCCACTTAGTCTAATATCCTTCATAATATATAAAATTATTTTGTTAAAAATGCTAGAAAGACTTGAGAAGAAAAGCATGTTCAGTTTGAGTCTATCCACTTGGGTTGAAAATTACTACAATTTAGATAAAAATACAATTATTAGTCTTAAAACGTTTCTCAAAATAAAATAAAAAAACAGAGAAACACAAAACAGGTCTTCTCAAACATAACACCTGTGGACACATGGGCATCACAGGCTTTTCCCCTTCAGTTCTTTTAATAACATGTTTACATAGAGTTCATTTTCAGTTGGTAAAGCTGCTGTGACAAAAACAAAAAGAGAATCCTAAACTTGTTACTGCATAGAGGCTACAGCACTACTCCCTATAATTACCAAGGAATGCACCCAGTTAGATTTTTCTTCTTTCCAAGGAATATAACTACAGCCATATCATAGCCTCTACAGAGAAGAACGTCATGAATGATTACACATGGGAACCTTTGCCATTAACCATATGATGCATGTACAAGTACTTTATCCTGTAGGCACTGACAGATATTAAATAACAATGGGCTCTTCACAAAGCAATAATATTGTAGAATAATATTTTTAAAGCTTTGAAAAAAATAAAAAACCTGAAAATTTCTATGCATTTCAAATTACATTTTTAATTTGATTTCCTGTATCCTCACCTTTCTTGATTTGGCTTGAGACCAGCAGAATTGTGTAGCCAGGCTGCCTTAGGAAATTGGAAGTAATATTTTCATCTCTGTATTTTAGCACTTTTTATTAATACATTCGTTCTCAGCATAATAGAGATAAAAAAGGGAGTGATGTTTACTTGTTTGGATCTTCAAAGGGCATATTCTGAGTAGTCTTCAAAAATAACAGGCATCCAAAAGGAAAAAGCCAAATCAGCTTTCCACACAATACCAACAATACAAATGCAGAGCTTTGCATCTGTTTAGTTTCTTGGGAATAATTCTCAGAGAAATACATTTAATTGCATTACCAAATCTAAACAAAGCCTCAACAGCTGTTTTTCTGACACAGGTCTAACTACATTAGAAAAAAAAGGAAGGGATCTGTGTCTTTAAGTATTAACACATACTGAAGGTCCTGACTGAAAGTCCAACAACAGATTCCTCTGCATTTTTTTGAATCTTTATTCTTTTAAGTGCTTAAAGCTGTGGCACATGATTAAGATAGAGCACCTTCCAAGCTACTACCTGTTGTTCCAACCGCCACCCTTAAACATTACTTGTTAGGTAAATCATGTTAGCTTGAATCCCATTGACAGATACTCAAGATAACTTGCACTACCAGCAATTCACACACTCACAGCCAGTCTTCTCTATTCAGCTGACACAGTAGTTTAGCAAGTCTTTCGCATTTCCTATTATTCAGATTAAAGGCAACAACTACACTGTTCCCCAAACTAAAAATGAATTTCAAATTTTTGCAAGGGAACACTCAGAAGGCCTGGGACATGCTGCTAAATTCAATACCCAGATTTATTACCATTTGTTCATCCTAAAAATGTGGATACTCCATTCAGAGAATTTCAACAAGTCTGACAATTATTACTTTCAATTCAAGCTCTTTAGCATCGCTACACAAGTAAGTAAAGAGGTGAAGTTTGTTAATTCTCTGAGGCCAAGACACACAGAAAATAACACCTGATATTTCCCCTGAAGTCTCTGCCTATTGCAGGTATCCTTCATGTTTTTTCATTATCCTCATAGCACTGGTGAAAGTATCAGGTAGTAATGCTGCCACAGGCAGAGCCTATGCAATAGCATTCTCACTGTTACGCTAATTGTGACCCGACACAAATAACATGTTAGTAAACTCAGGCCAATGCAGAGGGTTAATCTAATAGTTTGGATTTATGGATGGACTTACGGGTGCTGGTTGACAGCCAGCTGAACATGAGCCAGCAGTGTGCCCAGGTGGCCAAGAAGACCAATGGCATCCTGGCCTGTATCAGAAATAGTGTGGACAGAAGGACTAGGGAAGCGTGTGTCCCTCTGTACTTGGCACTGGTGAGACCACACCTCGAGTACTGTGTTCAGTTTTGGGCCCCTCATTACAAGAATACTGAGTTGCTGGAACACGTTCAGAGAAGAGCAACAAAGCTGGTGAAGAGACTAGAAAACAAGACATATGAGGGACGGCTGAGGAAACTGGGGCTGTTTGGTCTGGAGAAAAGGGGGCTGAGAGGAGAACTCATCGCTCTCTTCAACCACCTGCAGCGAGGATGGTGCTGGTCTCTTTTCTCCAGTGAGAAGCGACAGGACATGGGGAAGGGGCCTCAAGTTGCACCAAGGGAGGCTTATATTGGATATCAGGAAGAATTTCTTCAAGAGTGGTTTGGCATTAGAACGGGCTGCCCAAGGAGGTGGTGCAGTCACCACCCCTGGCGGAGGTGTTTAAGAGACATGTGGATGTGGTGCTTAGGGACATGGTTTAGCAGTGGACTTGTAGCGTTAGGTGGTGGTTGGACTTGATGATCTCAAAGGTCTTTTCCAACCTAAATGACTATGATTCTATGCCCACCTAGATATGGTTCACTGAAGACACAAGAGGTTGTGTTCAATATGCAAAAGTAGCTTTCTTGTTCATCTCACTACTTTAAAAAAGCTGGATTTAATTTAAAAGATATGCAACCATATCTTTGTAAAAATACCCCTTGAAGTTAAGGTGAAACACTTTTTTGTGGATGTTGTAAAGAAAAACAAACATTTTAAACTAACAGAATCACGTATGTTACCTCATAGAAGAATTCTTCCTCTGCATTTGCAAACATTAATTCCTCCTTTTGCTGATTTCTCCCTTCCCTCTTCTTAGAATTGCTCTTTGTGGCTTCTGTAAAGGTCTTGCTGATAAGAAGGTAATAGTGGCACTTTCCACAAGGTTTGTTTGTTCTCTGTGCCTCAGTCAACTCTTTCCTAAAGATAAATAAATGTTTACACATACAATTTAAAAATAAATGTTTACATACACAATTTAAACCCTCAACAAGTATAAAAGTAAATCTCGTAATGTATTAGTATAGAAAGCATATTCGTACTGCACCCTATTCTTTTGCTGGTGTCTCAGAAAATAAATTTTGCATACGCATTCCTAGTACTTAAACACACTATTTGCACTTTAATAAAAATAAAGATGTCTTCTCCCTTCCTGTTGCCAACATCTTTCTTCCAGGATCTTGTTCACGGCAAACAAAGTCTGTAAAAGCATTCGAAGTGCAGCTCTCCTGGAAATATATCACATTATCACTTCCACAAGAAGCTATCACTAAAGAGCCAGAAGGTACTCTTGCCCACCCTTGTGTCAAACGTGTTGTCACTGCAATGCTCCAAAACCATTAAGACAAAGAGACTGAGACCTGAATTTGAGTTGCGACAAGTGCAGTCCTAGTGGTATACCTCAAGGCCAAGCCCTCAAGCACCTCATTTTTTTCTTTAAAAACCTTACTGACCAACCCTATCTACATGTTTTCTTTCATATCAAAGTAGTAATTCATTAAAGGTCTGTGTTACTGTTTGAATGAGCCATAACAGCAGTTAACTTAATCTGACCTCTAACCTCACCTCACATGAGGGGGAAAAAAAGCAATCTTCATTTGATTACTAGAGTTCCTTATTCAATACAATTTCCTGGTTCCCAGTGTGGCACTAAAGCAATATAACACTGTATCACAGCTGATTTACTTACTTACTGTCACCCAATCTGTGATGTAAATCCATGAATTCAGAAGAGATCAGCCAGTGTCTAACCTGCTTCACTTATTTATCTGAAACTAACAAAAACACTGCATATGGTTTTCATGGGCCAGCACTCATCCACCTTAAAAGCCTGTCCCTTAATCCAAATCTTCCATTCCAGAGCCAGACATTAACACAGGAGCAGAAATATCCAAGTTGCTCAGTATTAGCATGCTATAAAAAAGTTATCATTTTTAAATTTTCCTAGATCAATATGAAAATAATCTGCAATACAAAGATAAACTTTAATATACGCACAGCTATTTGTCTAGAGGAAATCACTTAAAAATACGTGCTGTGATACTATCTTAAATGGATAATTTGAAAGCCTGAGAATATAAAAAATATTAAAAAAAACACAGATGACAGGAAATCTCATCTTACATGAGATGAAAACCATTTTTTTCTGTTTATGTCTTACTTATACCTATAATATCAGCTCTCTTAACACATTTCCATGTAAGTAAGATTTCTGAAGAGATATGAAGGAAAAGTACTGTTCAGCATCACATCAAGAAAAAAAAACAAAAAAACTTACTGAAGCTGCTGGTGCATGGGCAAAGCAATCTGTGGTGGTACATTAATAAATCTTTCACTTAGTAGGAAACCCACAGGCTTAGTATCGTCATTTAGGAGCTTATCCAGTTGTTCAACTATGTGCTGTTCACAGTTTTTCTCACACCGACTTAGAATCAGCTCTTTGATTTGTTCAGCACATTGTGTACCCTAGAATCAGAAGGTGTATTTTCTTTACATTACAGAACAATTATTTAAACAAGAAAATCTTGAAAGTGAACTTCGAGAGAATATTCAACAGGCCTGTTAACAATTGCCTTAAGCCGTCCCTAAAGCACTGTACGATTTCTCAGAAATTATTTACCAACCCTGAAGCTGAGGGCAAACAAAAGTTCTTAACTGACAGGAATGCAGCTAGGAGCTACAACATCAGGACATTCAACAGTAAAATTCAAAAGCTGCGGAAGATGAAAGTGAAGAAATACAAGAGGATGACAGTTCAGTTGCCATGGAACTACATGTTAGACCTAGTTTTAATTCTCTGTTCCAATCTTAACTTTATGTTTGACCTTCAGCAAGTTAGGCTGGACTAGATCCAAAAGAAAACTAAGTGATGTGGAACTTCTAAGACCATAATCCTCCATGGTGGAATTCAGAATCCTGATCCAACTCTCTAGGCTTGTTATACAAAGCAGAAAAGCATAACAAAGCCTCGCTTACGACTGCCTAGCAGTTAATCAGGAATACTAACCTTCCTTTCAGTTAAATTTAAGAAGCTTATAAAACCAAAGACTTCATCATCATCGCCGTCGTCATCATCATCACTGCTGTCTTCTTGGACTTCTGCTTGCTAGTTAATAAAAGAAAAAACAACAACTCATGCTGACATTCTGTTTCCACTTGCTGCAGCAAAAAATGTTTTCCTTCCCGAAGATGCTCTGCAGATGACAACCATGTCGGTTATCTGTACCAACACACAACCTACAAATTCTGGTTACTGTTATGAAAGTGCTGCATCACTGAATGGCTTGATGTATTTACAGCCAGCTGTAGACAGCAAGCTCATGCATCTGCTGCAGCAAGATCTTTTGAAAGGCACTAAAATTTGATAGCTCACATTTAATAAGCAGCATATTGGTAAAAGGGATAGCACTGTCCTAAGCAAAAAACATTTTTTTCAGTTTCTAATGCAGGGAAATAAACCTGCAAAGTCTTAAAACAAAACAAAACAACAACAACAAAAAAAACCAAAAACCATAGAATAGAGCTTTAATAGAGAGTATAAGAAAAAGCTCAACAACATTCCACAGTAAGAAACCCGGACAAAGAACAGGGGATCATGCAGCTGTAACATAAGGATATTAACCTTGGGCAGAAAAACTGGTGGCACAGGACAGTAAGTATTGCAATGATATAATGCAACACGGTACCATGGCGTAACTGTGCCCCGCAGCCACACTGAAATTCAGAAAACTGAAGACACTTCTACATGTGAAAAGAAAGCAACCAAGAGAATAAATCAAATTCCTTGTTCGGTTGAAACTAGGCATGAAAAATCTCACCTCCCATAGGACAATTATTCTCAAGGCAAGAAAGCAGGCAAATTACAAACAACATTAAACAAGGGATGTGCTTCTGGAAATGTGTTATTTCATTTCAAAGTAAAAAGTATTATACTTAATTTACAAAAGTGATTTCTATCTTACCTTGATAATACTTCCAATATGATTCTGTTGTATTAATATATCAGTTAATTCAGCAGTGTTAACAGGAGCTTTTAGAAACAACTGGAAGATAAGAAACAAGTATTAAGATGCTTCAGACCTGAAATTACATCATGGGCCACTTAACAGAAAACAAAGTCAGTAATTTCTCTAAGTTGTTACGCAATGCTCTGTACCATCTTTAATTTCCATTTACTGAGTTTGTTTATTCCTACAATATAATACCATAAAGACCAAAAGGCTTCTTAAAGCGCTTGCTCCTTGACCCTTCACAAGCTGACATTTTGTGTATCTGTTATCCTTTTGAGTTTGATACAATGTGAATAACTGTCCAGGATAAGTTTACAAGAATAAAACCACCAACAGAAGACTGGAAGCTGCCAGGCTGAACAAACACATTTAGAGCTGTAATTTACAAAAAGCCCTCCAAGAAGCTGATTAACATTGAATGAGGTTTTTCAGGCAGCAACTAACATGATGAAGACGGAAGGATTAAACACACTGTGGAAGAACAGCCCTACAGTTCATTGGATAATGTTCCTGAAACTGTGGTTTAGTAGACACGTTTAGTAAAACTTTCATTGTGGCTGTATTTAATCTTCATGAGCTGAAGCCCAGTAAAACTATGAACCCATGCAGATAATGTGAACCAATGACTCTGTGCAACTCTAACTATTATTTAACGGAAATATCATCCAAGCTAACAAGAAACCAACATACCTGCTGTAGTAACTTCTTTATCCCATTATAGTCATTGTCTGATATTGAATGTGCTTCAAATTCAATATTCACTTCCTACAAAGAAGCAACATATGGAAAATCAAACATACTTGCCAAGAAGCTATATCAAAACTAAGCTAGACTATAAGAAACTTGAAGACAAGTAATAGTCAATATTAGAAGTGGATCTTATTTCCATCTTTCAGTAACATCAGCACTTGTTACACTTTTTATCATTTTTTCTGTAATCTTCAGAGTGCATCTGTGAAAGTAACTTTTTAAAACTAACTTACAAACTGTGTTGCGAATAAACCTGTAACGCTTTGCTCCTGCAATCCGGTTCACATAATTATGCTTATCATAACCACATAGTCTCTTACTGTAAAGAGGTTTGACCCAGTCAGTTAAACTCTGAAAACTGCAGGATTGGAGTATATTGCCTTGGCAAACGATGAAGTTTGCTGCAGACATTTAGACAATTACATCCAAAACCATACTTCTGCTATTTCCTCAAATCCTAACGGAATCGTTAACCCCACTCTGCAAGTCTGTTTAGTAGACACACAATGAGATGCAGTCATAGCAAAAAAGAACGTGAACTGCACCTCCTTCCAGAACAAATGCTGGGCATCCACCAAACGTTTTACTGGTATTGTATATTACTAGTACTGCCTGCCAAGTTTGTATTGCCTACCTATTTTTCTGTGAACTACTGTTCAAGATCATCCAAATTGACCTTGCCATTTAATTGTTGGTTTCATTCCACTTTCTGAAAAATTTAAACAACAGAGCCTTACTTTTTTCAGCCATTAATACTCATTACCCTCTCCAATCCCATATGAAGGTCATGGTCTTTACTGTCTGCTGGGAGAACAGCCTTAACACCATATTTACAATGCAGAAAACAGGTATACAACTAATTTTTTTGGAACAGGGTGGTGGTATAAAAATCAGGAGATGCACTCAGATACATGATATTCTTCTATGGTCTAGCGAAGCAAGGAGCCTCTATAGAGAGAACACATAAATGACTTTCTCAAGGAGACCGCATTATTTACTTGAGAAGCTACCTACATAAGAAAACAGTTTGTATCTTTGGTGTATATAGCATTCACCCCTCACATCCAGAACTTTCTGACTGCTTTAAAATTCAAAGATCTAACTGAACGATTAAGCCAGTAAATTCTGAACAAAACATAGTTTACAGTGGTTCTGAATACAGTGCAAATCACAGCCATAAAATTGATATAAACCACAGGAGCACTGTATGTTCTAACACCGGTCTTGCTTCACAGCTTTTCCACTACCCAAAGTAACAGTCTTGGATGAGAGAGTTTGCAAACCCTCCATCTTTCACGTATTGCAACCAGGCCCTATTTGGCAATCGCACAACTGTTCTCAGATTGACAGAACTACCACACTCCTTCATATGACGGAAATATCTACATAAACAAAGAGATTTTCCTCTTTCTCCACCTGAAGTGAAAAAGGCTAGCATGGCACAAACAAAAGCACTGAGAATTACAGAGAAAAAAATACAAATCTCTAAGTTTGTAAAATTATATACATATACACACACACACACTGGACATTTATATTTTAACATATTTGCAATGCATACCTTGATGTCTTGAGCAAGAATTGAGGGAAACTCTCTATATCTTTATATTGAGATTTCCAAACAGAAATAGACACAATGCTGACGTATCGTCCACAAAAGCTTAACTACTAAATTAAAATGTGTTATACTGCAAATTTTATCTAGTGCAAACAATTGCATGTAAAATGCTGAAGCACCAGTGCACGACACATAGAAACCATCCTCAAAACCCCTGTCTTAACAAAACACAAAACAAACTTAAACAGTTCTCCAAGACTCAAGAAACTTCATCCACAAACACCACCATATAAAACACTGTCCTACCTACATTATGCAGGAAAGCTGAGCACTTTAAAAGGAAAAAATAAAAATTTGCCGCTAGCTTTAATTTCATAGTGTCTAGACACTAGGACAACATCTTGTATCAGTTTACAAACACCTGTACACAAAATAGTAACAGTGCTATTCAAGAACTACATAAACACATGTAAGGTCAAACTAAGTACCCACTTTATGTGGCATTCTAGCAAATGATAAATGTGCTTTCTTGTAATGTTAATATGACTTGGTAACACAACTAAATCTAAGACAAAGAAAGGGAGTTAATTAGCTCAAAGTAAAATCCTAATGAATACAATAAAGTTAGCAAAATATTTAATTTGAAATATACCAAGTTAAAAGCCATGGACACTTCCATTCTTTGACTCTTTTAAGCCCTATGAAAATGACAAATTGCCTTATCATCCTAAGATTGTAATAACAGTTCAAAGTTGGCGCGTATCCTCCTAGAGAGAAGTACCCCCTGCCCAGTGTTGTGTTGCACAACCAAATGCATTTTCACATTTGTCCAGGTGCAACAATATACATAGAGCAAGCTCAGGAATGAAATTAACACTTGATTTCCTTGGTGTCTGGCAATTTTTAATTTTACCTTTTTTATACAAAGAAGAAATTAAAACAAATTAAATGCTGAAGGCGTTATTTTGACGCAGCTGCCTGTAGTCCCACACAAGAACTCAGGTGGCCATGCGAGGGGTCACTGCACAACTGATTGCAGCTTCAGGGATTCCAACGTAAATGAAGAAAGTAAAAAAAAAAAGTCTCAGCCATTAACTGAGTGTATTTTACGCTACCAATTACCAGCACGGATTAAGGCGTTACACCTGCTTTAAGCCCACCGCCCGGCGGCCAGTGCCCCTCTGCAGCGCTGTCCCCAGCGGCGTCCCGCCGGCGCTGCCACCTCTTCGTGACTTCACCTGCTCGTTTCTGCCGCTCTACAACTTACCTCGGTTACAGCGAATCAGACACAAAATCTAAAAAACAAGGGTTTGCCCGAAAAATTCCGAACAACGTGATGCTCTTGAGAAAGGCAAGGCTTAAACGCAGACTTCAAGGAAGCTGCAGGCCCAGGAGGCAAGAGCCGGGGTGAAGAGCGCGTTGTAAGGGGGCCGGCAGCAACCAGGCCGCGCTGCGCAGCACGGGACGGGGAGCCTCGTGTTCCTCCCCGGTTCGCAGGGGGAAACCAAGGCAAAGCCGGGCAAGCGATGAGGGAAAGGCTCCGGAGGAAGGGATGGCCTGAGAGAGGGGCACCGCAGGCCCCGGGAAGGCCGCAGCGCCGGCCGGGAGGGACGGCCCCGCTCTGCCGCTCACCTCGTCGATCCGCTCCTCCTCCTCCTCAGACTCCGAGCCGCCCGACTCCGGCTCCGAGCCCGACTCCGGCTCCGAGCCCCTCTCCGTGGCGGTCGGCGGGGGCCGGGCCCGCCGCTTGGCCGGCGTGGCCATGCTGCCGCGTCGCGCAGGCGCCGCGGAGCCGGAAGGTCGCGGCGGGGGA
>VXAL01013497.1:1002288-1081472 GCA_013399475.1 Chauna torquata | reverse complement strand
TATAATAAAATCTATAATTATATCTGTTGGTCCACATTTTTAATCACATTGCTTACTTATATATAAACTATATGGTTTTGCAGTACTAGCGACATGGAGAAGGAGCTGAGGATGTTGCAGTTCAACTGTAAGGCACAGAGCCATAGGAAACCTGACTTCGTTAATTCCAGAACTGCTTGAATTTTTTAAAACATTTTCCCTAAGATTAATTTGTGGTTGGTAATGTGTGAGCATGAACATATTTTCAAGTGGTTGTAAAGAAGAGGGGAAAAAACCCACTACCCTAAGAATTATTTTCAAAATCTTCCCACTGCTTCTGAAAGTCAGATTTCAAGTACAAATCCTTTTTTTTTTCATTTGTTTGTTTTATGTAATATATGTTGGTTGGTGGTTTTAATTTGCATTGGAGCAAATAGCAGCTTCAGCTCTAAGATACCAGGTTTTGCCAGGTATTTTTAAAGAGATAAATATTAGAAAAAGTTAGAGGTGTCCCCTCTATATACACCATAACTTCATAAATATTGTACATTTATTCTGCTTTTATCCATTTCTTAGTGGTGTTTATTTCCAGTGGATGTTTCAGGCATGTGCAGATCAACTAGTGTTCCTTATTTCCATCTTCAGCTTCCAATGAACATGTTAAAAGCAAAGCAGTTACATTACATTTTAAAATGTTTTTTTAAGGTCGGTTTTTAGTTGGAGTCACAAGTGCTCCAGAGAGAACATGATGGAATTTTGCTGGCACTTTATAAGAAGAAAAGGTTACAAAAAGAGTAGTCAAGGAATCCACAATGAAAAAAAAAAAAAAAGGAAAAAAAAAAGGTCAGGAACATCCTATAGAGTGTTTGCATTATTAAATATAGTAGGAACTGGGCTCGCATTGTATTAAATACCACAAAAAGAATAGCTGCCTTTAAAAAAGCTTTCAAAAGTAGAAATGTATATCCAAATTTTTTATTAGTTTGTTCCAGCTCACATTTCCTAAAGAATGGGTTATAGAATTCTTCTAGTTGTCAATAGGTTTGGAAGAAAGGTAGCCAGAACTACTGGCAGTCTTGGATGGGGATCAGCATCAATTGGGGCAGTCGTGTGTGACTGGTCCATAGAATTGTGTAATGGCCTTGTGTACTGTCCTAAAGTAATGAGATGTCTCTTTGTGTCTGAAGGCTCTACCAGGCTACAGCTGTTAATGGAGACTTCAGCCTGAGATCCATCCTCTGACAATTTAGCTCTCGTGGCAGACAAATACACTACAGGCCCCTTTGCAACATAAACCAGGAAGTTTATTCTAGTCTCCTTTTGAATACCTTAAGAGTGTATGATCCTTAGGTAGAACTGAAAAAGCAGCAAATACTGTCTGGAAAAGGCCACCTGAAAACTACTGCTGGAAGCTTGAATGGTCCTCCACAGGATAAGGACAACTATGAGGCCAAGTCAATCAATATCTCTGATGCACTTGGCTATACATTGTGTTACAGCTCAGACAAGATTTTTCAACGAATAAGGAAGGTAGGTTGATGTAAGGAGTGGACAAATTGGTTTCACCAGAGTTTTAGTGGTAGTCTCAGGAAAATGCATTTGTTATGGTCTCAGAAGTTCCCGCTGGCTGCAGGTTAATAGCGTGGATCTTGCCTTATGCTTGTTTTCTGATCGAGGAACCCACTGAAGTATGAAGTGGTATTTCTTCCTGACCTGGCCCTGTGTACCTCCTGGTGCCTCAAATTCAGTTAGGAACTAAACCAGAGTACAAGACTGGGTCTACAAAATATTTCTGAGAGACGTGGAATGAAAACAATAAGCAATGCTGAAAATTAAAAGTTGGATTTTGTCTTGGAATCTGAGAATTGCTCTACAGCAATGTGCAAGTCAGTTAAATGTCAATTTTGTGATGACTTCTGAAAAGGCTATTATATACATAATGCTGCAGCTAGCACAGACTGGTGCAACCAACATCAAGAACAGAGATAGAACAAACTAAGACTGGCTTTACTAAGAGATGGTTCCAAAAATTCACCCCAAGTCTGCCCTGTCTAGAAAAGCAATGTTATTCCTCTTGTTCTAATGCAAGGTCTGTTTTGTAGTAGAAATTGTTGAATAAATTCAACCATTAGGACATCACTAAATACAGATAAAATAAAACTTACCAGCATAAGTCAAGTTAGGAGAATAGTTTTTGAGATTTTATGGCAAGGTCATTAGTCGTCTTTTCAGAGCTCCTGAGAGTTGCTCTCTTAGCATTTCATCTGTTGATCTTACCTCAGGGCACATGCAGCTTTCCATTTCCCAAATCTTTGTGTCTTGTGATTCTTGTGCAATGGGTCATATATGCTTCATTTGTTTGAGTTTGTATGTCGTGCTTCTTTAAAAAGAGACTGATGGGGTCGGGAACCTTTGGAGAAAGGCAGGAAGGCGACTTCTCCCCAAGGAGTAACTGAATGCACTTAGGGAGAGTTTTCAGAATGTGGGATGGGGCTTTCAGAGAGCTTAGCAAGAGGAAAAACTAGAACATTGCAGAGAGAACCAGGAACAGACACACAGCCAAGCCGAAGAGGTGATGGAGATAAACATTCCTGGGGATTTAGAAGGGACTCTGCAGCATTTGCTGCAACTCAGAAAACCACTATGTTGCTGACCTGAGAGCAAGCGTAGAAGAAAGGACTCATTTGTGGGCAGGAGGAAATCTGTTTATAGATACTATTAATCTTACTCTGTTTTACTTAAGGATTTTAAGATTTCTCTTTTTTAGAAAGGATAATTATTCTAACCTGCATTCTGACAGACCCTCTTTTTTTTTGTTTGTTTTTTTCCTGCTTAAAATCTTTGTAGTCTTTGACGGGGGAATTGGATCTAAGTTGAGGGTTCACAGTGGTCCAGCTGACATCCCTGGTTGAGTCAAGGCCCCATCGTACTGTCTCTTCAAGCTCTTCAAAATTCTGTCTCCTTTCAGAGCAGGTGAAATCCTGCACTTGTACTGCTTTTTACCCTTTACCTCAGAGTCTCAGTACACAAGTCTCCTGCTCAGTGGGATTATCTGCATGTGCCTGTTCTTGTCCATTAATTTGCTTGTTCCTCTTTGTTATCTGTCAGCCATTCTAATCTGTCCCCTAATTCTCTTCCCTGCCTCCTGTTCTCAGCTCCGGCCTCTGATCTTGGAGGAGTCAGCTACTCTTCTTCCACCAACAGTCAATTAACTAGTCACAAGCCAATTAGAGATTTTTTTCTTCTATCACATCATTACTTAACATTCACATAATCCTTCTGGCAGGGAAGCTTCTTGGTAATCCAGGGAATGTTACATACTCCAGCTCTTTTTGGATTCTTTCTGGTTAGACTCACGAAGGTAAACCTTTCTTGCCCAATTCCAGCTATTCCACATGTTCAGTCACTGCCTGCTTGTACTGTCATGCTATGGCTACAGTTGGCACTTGCTGGCAGTAACCCCTGATTTACCCAGCTTTCATCGTACATTTCTTGGCAAGAAATGAGCTTGGAGCAAACCACTCAAGGTTTCTAAACACTTTGTTGTAAAGTACCTGAATGCAAAGTAAGGTGATACTCTTTCAGGAAGCCACAAGTGCAGTGGTACAATTTTGAGCAAAAGTTTCATCTACTATGGAATTGTGCCTCAGGATATCAAGGAACAGTACTGAGAACTGTGCAAATACATCATGAGATTTTTTTTCAGGGTATTTTCCTAGCATCCAACGATTTTTGTTTCATGGGGTTCCTGAACCTGTGGTAATAACTTTGTATTTAATAATAGCCTCAGGGTTTCTTCTTTCTTCCACGAATTTGTGCTGACATATTTTGAATCTGTATGAACTTACAACACCCATAGGATTCTTCAGCAGAGTTCTGCTATTTGACCATGCAGTGTGGGTGTTGTCACCCTTTTGAATATGCATCCTGCAAGTTTCTAGTTCAAGTGATCTAATTCTTATAGAGTAAAAGAGAATTTGTCTCCTGAAGATCCTTCTTTTATCCTAAAATTTTCTCTTCTAAAATTAATGTAGAAAATAAAATATGCAAGTTGTATTTTTGCTGTTCAGCCTCTGCTGTGGCTGCTTGAAGTTAGAAGTGCTTCAGCAGCAAGGATCCAGTCTGGATGGGGATTTTTTAACAAGGCTGAGTTTTTATTGGAATAGTTAGTTATTAGATGGAGGTTGGACCCTTCTGGCTTTATTCTGCAGCACTTGAAAGACAACGTATGGACCAGACATCCCATGACCTGTGATGAAAGACCTGTCCCTTTGACACACCCTGATCTTCTAGAGAAAACACTTTTTTTTTTTTTTTTTGAGGAACCAGGGCTGCTCTGCTGAACAGATAAGGTCAGCTAATAATATAAATGAGACTAGCTGATTTAGAAGCTGGAAGGGAATGAATGGACAGAAGACAACTGGGGCCTAGCAAAACCATCTTCTTCAAAGTACATTTTCTGAATGAAGGTGGGGAGGAAGGGTCTGTACTAGTCAGGTATATAACAGCAACTGCATCTTTTTATGGAACAGTAGACGATTGTTGTTTTAAATTCAATTGTTTTGTACTGGAATTCAAAGCCCATATAATCTTTGTCATATCTCAACAGACTGCTGTAACATTGAAGGAATTTCCCTCTGTGAGTTACTAGTCTGTGCAGGTAAACCTACAATATATCCACAGTTTTGTTCAAGCATACGCAAAACTTAATCTGCAAAATACCAACCACTGCTGTATATAACTGGGCTCTTAAATCGGCTCTGATCTCTGCCTGTCTGGAAGTGTTTTCCTTCTTGTCTAACCCTGAAGAGTCTAAGTTTTTTCAAACTTGGTAATTCTGGGGGAAGTCCATTGTTTTGTGGAAGATAGGAGTGTTTTTCCTCCACAATTGCTATGACCACCAGAGACTTGGCCTACTGTTAGCAGTATCTATGCTATGGGCAGCAGAGAGGGTGTTGCAGGGAGGGGCTGTTCTTCACTAAAGTCGGTGCTGACAGCAGTATCCTCCATGGTGCCAGAAGGACTGATGTGGGTGACTCAACAGGGGTTGCTCTTCCATCTGTGTCAGTACTGAAACAATGTCCCAGCATGATGCTGGAAGCTGTACAGGGGATGAGATGTAAAAGCCTACTTTTCAATGCTCCATTACTCTGTTTAGTGTTTGCTTGTCTTCTCTACTGTGTATTTGATGAAATTTTAATTATTATTTATTATACTTTTAATGCTGCATGCCAAATATTGAGGAAGAATGAAGATGGTTGATAAATAAAATAATTAGTATTATGCGCAAGAATAATTTTCTAAAAAGTGGCCCCAGCTCACAATGAGTAACTTCAGTGAGCTGGTACTTCTGCAAAATATTTTACTATTCACACTGTTTCTGCAGCTTTTCTTCCTACATGCCAAAGCTGTAATTAAATCTGTCCTCTTGTTTCTCATGTGGTAGGTAAGGAGTGATATCCACTTTTAACTTTTGGCTTAATTTCCACGTATGTGAAGTGCCTTGGCCAAAGTAAAGCTGCAAGCTTGTGGCTAAACCAGGAAGAGCCCTGGTCCCAGGTCTCCTTGCTCTAGCTGTAAGACTCTGCAGTACTGTAATTACAGTATTTATGGGTAAAGTTCTTTATCTGCACTAACAATGACATTAACCAACATAAGAAATTGCCTTTGTTAGTAGGCTAAGCAGAGAGAAGGAGTGCAGTGACACTTTTTTCCACCAGAAAATATAAGATATCTTTCTACTGTTCAATTTTCTTTCTTTTTTTCTTTTTTTTTTTTTTAAGAGAAATGGCAAGAGGCATGCAGTACCTCTATAAATTTTGCATTGCTAATTTTGAGTCCACGTAAATGAGCAATTGTGGGGCATAGCCATTGCCAAGCACAGAGGAGAATTAGGTATGAGGGGAGTAGGGAGTAAAACAATACAGGAAGACTTTGAAAGAAAATGCACAAGTCATGGAAGGAGAATGGTACTTCAAAGGCATGAGTCTGTGATTGGTTACAGCTGTCAGGAAACATTAGTCCTGCTCCCAATCTTCTTCGCTATTTAAGGAAAGAAAAGAAATCTGAAGAATTTAATTTTAGTTATATAAAATAACACGCTGGGGAAGTTGAGCATGCCAGGGCCTACCCTGCATCTAACGTTTCACATAATTTGGCTGCTGCCCTGGCTGGGAGCTCCTATATATGCCTGTCGTGTGAATTGCCATTCCTCGAGGCTTTGGGATTGTTTTGGTTTTGTGCCATAACACTCTGTTCTTGCTACTTTAAACCTGATTAATGAATTGGAAGTTGGGTTGATTTGGTACTTCAGGTACCAGCATAAAATTAATGGTTGTAATAACTTTCTCAGATCCTAGTGCCTTACTCTTCATGTTATCTTCGAAGAAAGGAGGAGAAGAATAGCAGGTTAAGTTTTAATATAACTTTGTTTCATTAAGCCCTAGAAACTCAGATGCAAATAAGGGAACGGAAATAGAGTATAAGTTATCCCTCCCAATGAAGTCTCCAGGCAGTGTTAGAGCAGGTACATTAGCTTCAAAAGACATGCAAAATTGTTTCTGCGTTTTGTTTGCCTTCCAGCTGGGAAAATGTTCTCTCCCCCTTTAACAGCAACAAAACTATCAAGGGAACAACCAGGGTAGGCCCAAGTAAGAGCAAATACCTTTCTTCTTGGTGCTGCCTGGCATGAGTGTAGTCGGGTGCCCCGCTACTCTGGAGGGAGTTCAGAGCATAATCCACAGCACAGCCTGGGAACAGGAAGCGGACCTGGGGATGCAGAGTGCTTCTGCTGCTATGCCAAAGTGTCACAGAGTGCTACTGTGTTCTCCATGCCCCCAGCTCAAAGAGAAAGTTTTGTTCCATCTGTTCTGGCAACTTCACAATTCCCCTTCTAAATTCCTGAAACTGAGCTGTGGTTGTGTCACATGAGATACACTATACAAGGAAAACTGCACAAAAATCGCAAAACAAGAGCGAAGCTAAAACGCTACCTCATGCTTTAATGTTGCCCATTGCATAGGAGCAGCAGATAAAATCAGTGATCAGGGAAAAAAAGGCTGCTCTGACAGCACCAAAAGTGTGCCATTGGGATAGATTGCCAGGAGGACTGTCAGCCTCCTCTTGGGAGAGCTGTCCATGCCCAAACACCCTACAGATACAAGGGCAAGAAAGTACTAAGTTGCTTCATCTGGAAATCCAACACACTTTTCTAACCTTTTCCACTCTTGACATTCACTGCTGATAAAAGAAAACGGCAACAGAGAGTGTAAAGTTCATTGTGATGCAAACTGTATATATTAATTGTGGTGCTGTATATATTAATGGGCCAGAATCTATTTTGAATTTTCAAAAATAACACTGGATTTTAGAGTGTGAGTCTCAGGTTACTGACAGCATAGTATTAATATGTTCTAAATCCTGGGTTTGTCATGCAGATTTAGTACATCTACTGAAAGGAAATCACACTAACTAAACAAACCCAAATAATCCCAGGGGTTTACGTAGGACTCTGTCTCAGCTTCAGATGTTTCAAACTTTGGGTGTTCATTTCCTTTAATGCAAGTCTCCAAAGGTCTGTAGTTCAAAGGGGAAAAAGAACGGAGCATTTTTGCTTAAATAACACTGTGTACTGTTTATTCTATTAGTGACGGTGATCCAGGCGCTTGTATCATTCTTTGTATCAGACTTTGACACTTGGATGTCTATGGTTGGATTGGCTGTTAGTTACAAAAAGCTGTTGCTTCAGTCATTGCTTGAAACACTGGAATGAAGCCTGGGCCTCTTGGACATTTTAAGTAGCTGGTTTATTTGTCTTTCCAAAGCAATTTATCTAAATAGGCCAACACAATCAAATTACACGGGATTCTAAATATTGCCCAGTCTGACATCTTAATTAGAACTTTTAAAAAATAATAGTTACCTTTCAGATCCCAAAATTTCACAAACCTTTCTTAAAAATTGGCCAGTGAATATCACTAACAGCCACACAAAGCTATTTGTTTTTCAGAGTTGATCAGACTTTCCATTGGCACATATCCTGACCAAAAAAAAAAAAAAAACAAGCAAGGAGGAATACAGTTTATGCTGGTTTGAAAACACAAAAGCAGAAAATCACTGATAGTTCCAATTATGATCTTTATCTTGCATAATTATGATCTTTATCTTGCATAAAGCCTTTCTTATCCACCTTTGTCTTTAAACTAAAGCCTTATAAAAACATTTCTTCTCAAATGTATCATAACCTAATCGTGTTACACAATATTGTGAGTAATTTAAAATACCATGATGATTGCATTGTCTTTTCCACACTGCTTCCAGCTGAACTTTGTTTCCCCAGAGACTCTGGAAGTGGAGCAGTTGCTGTTAAGTATAACTTTGACTTTTTCTGTATTCGTATAGAAATTGCCTCATGTGCCTCAGAGTGGACTCTCATCTGTGAATGAATGAGGAGAAATATTCCATGCTACTGGGAAACAGAAGACTTTGGACTGTGTGAAGGACAAAGTATCAGAGCTAAGGGATGAGGATTTAACAAGATGCTAATTAGTGTTACTACCACCCTTGCTTTAATGTGGGTGATTAAAGTTAAACCAAAAAATTTTAGACACCTTAAAAATCTTTCAGATGCACAGCCAGCTGTTTTGCACCAATCTTTAAAAATACAAATCTCAGAATTTCAGTATAGTCAACAGAATTGCAAATGGTTCTTTTATATCTTGTTCCAGATGTGCGTGTTTGAGAGTCTAGATACTAAACTAGAAAGAAGAGGGATGTTTTCTTTTAAGACAGCTATATCTGACCACGAGCTTACATAAAAAAATCTGCTGTTCAAGGTAAGGTCAGTACAATTTGTTAGAGATTAAAACTTGTTAAATATTAGTACAGTTAGCAGTTTTGTTGCATAAAAACAAGGCTTCATTTAGTGGAAACTAAATTAGAAGTTTCACTCCAGCACGCCAAATGCACAGCAACCCCTATCAGAGACCCCAGAACCAACAACTCAGCCTTCAGACAGCTTCAAACCAAATTCTTGACTACTTTCATTCTAGGTGACCAAAACGAACCTGGCCTTACTAAAATCCCCTGAAAATCAGACGGCTGAGGTATGGGAATCTCAGAACCAACTGCTTTGATGTGCTGATACTCTTGTACAGTGTCAAATTGCTCACTAACGTAGACATAGCCTTTGTGACCTTGGGAAGTTTCGACTGCTCTGTTGAAACTTTTTCTTGAAAACCACTTTCACCCTTGCAGATACTTTGCAGATAGGCACTATTCAATTGCAAACAATCTGAATGAAAATGATGAGCATCTAAAGTTTGATGCTGTGTGTGTAGAGACTGTAATACAATCAGTTTCTGTATTCCTTATCTGCTTGTTGTAATTCTGTGGCCATATTTCTTTTATTGCACTGGAGAATCATACTCAGTTTCTATTACCACAGCTAGAGTTATGCCCAGTATTTTCCATTAAAGTTTCAGATCATTTTACAGCGTAAGACAGTATCATTTGGATCTTATGACAAATTAAGCAATATACTTAGAGAAGAAAAAAGGCCAGTGTTTTGTGTTTCTGAGATTTCTTCCTTGTGGTTTAAGTGTTCCTAAAAAAGAGTTAGGATACAGCTTCTTAAGCCTAGATGTCACTGGTTTTGACTGAATCGTGTTCTATTCTTGCCTTTCTCATAACTTATTCAATAGTTAGTCTCATCTGCTTTCCTGTCTCTGTATGGAGAGGCTACAGTGCTGCTGCCAAAACCAAGGGAATCTTCCCTCCTCGAGCTGTTGCTCAGTGAAAGTATGAGTCAAAGCCGACAGTGGGAAGAATGAATGAAAGTCCAGCAAACAGGATAATGGTATCAAGTACTGAGGAATCTGTTTGGAAACTTGTACAAAACAGAACAGAAAGAATTGGGGGAGTCAGAGACCTGTAAGCAGCAGAACTGTAGGAGAGAGATGGCAGCACAAGACCAGTTGAGGAGACTATGAAAGCAGAATTCATCAAATGCAGAGCAAGAAAATGATGCTAAATGAGGGAAGACAGAGAATGTGGGAGGATAAAGTTGCCACCACAGAAATTCAGCTTGATCACCTAAGAACAATGGCTGCTCTGCATACATAAATGATTGTGTATTTGTGCAGTAGACCTAGTAGCTGTTCTGTTTGCTGAGGCAATAATAGCCAGCAACTCATGGAAAGGAATTTAGAGATGGAAACAATGATATTGAAGTGGGATTGGACCAGATGACATCCAGAGGTCACTTCCAACCTTAATCATCATGATTCTGTGATCCTTATTTGCCTTCCTAAAAGGGCGAGAAGACAATATAAAGAAACACTGCAAACGTCATTTTGTTTACTGGTTAACAGGTAAGTGATAATGCAAGTTTATGGCTACTAGATCAACACAGTTTACAGGATGTTCATGGAGAGCTTTGTGAGTAACAACCCAAGTTGCCCCTGGAAATGAAAACTGCACTGTTGTACATATTAAAACACCTTCTCTCATGCTCCTGAATCAAGGTAGGCTTCTCCATATTTACTCTAAGTAAAAGGAAAAGATAATGCTTTGCTAGCCTGAATGACACAACTTTCAATTTATCTGGGACGTATAGCCTGTCTTGAGCTCAGTACTTTCGCAGCAGGACTGCCTCCCAAGTAGGCTAACATAAAGCTTGTCTGAGTTTCCTTTGTGACTAGGATAGACTTGCCCACAGCTATTGAGTTGCTGGTAAAAGAAGTGCAACCTTTTTTAATTGAATTGTTCATCTTAAATGGCACACATTATATAAAAATGAGACTGGGTCAAAACTTCATGGACAATAGAAGCATACCAATTTGCACAGCTGAAAATATGAAACAGAAGAAAACAGAATTCTTCCAAGCATTAAAGTTTTTGGTTTTTTTTTTCATTTTCTTTGGGAATGCCAAATACTTTTGGAAGTTTGTCAGCTTACTCTAACCTAGCAATGGATGATTGCACAGGTACTGAACAAACACCGTGCTGAAGAGATCTGTACATTACGTTCAGACATCAGTAAACACAAAATGTTGCCAAGCTGGGCAAATGTTAGTTTTCCAGTTGAGTGAACAAAACCTGATGTACTTAATTCAAACTCTGCTTGAGCTTGTACTTTTATGTGACTTCTTTACTAAGGTAGTTCTGTTGGCCAATATTTTAAACAACACTAGTTCATTTCTGAAATGCTGGAAGATAATTGACATCTGTAAAGAAGGAAGAGAAGTCTAACAAATCTAGATAAAAAGTAGAATTTCCACTTGTCAGCAAAATTAGTTAGAAGTGAGGTATCACCTAACTTAACCCTTTGCAGTGAAAAGAAAGGCAAGACATCAAGGAATCAAAGCTCAGTTTCTGGCTGCTGTATGCAGACCATAGGTGAAATTTTGTCCCAGTCAAGTACATTGCAAAATTTCCACCAATGTCAGCAAGAAAGATCAACTAGGATTCTCCTGCTTTGTCTTGACTACATCCCCTTTTCTTGTGACTTTAAGGAGCCTTGCAATCTCCAGTCTTGATTCTCATAAGTCAATAGGAATGGAACCACTGACAATGCTCATGTGCTTGATCTAGTATGCTGGGTTCCATCTTTGATCATATAGGCAAGATTTTGGAAATCCCACAGCAATAAGATGAAATTCAAGTAATATTTCATGCTGCAGGCTGGAAGATATTGCCGAATAACAAGACTCTCAGCTCTTTTCAAGTTTTGGTTGTGCTAAAACTTTACAATGCTGGAACTTGAAATATTTAGTTCAGACATATCAGAGTTCCAATTCTTGCAAGTTGCTCAGTAGTATTAGTATAATAATTATTTTTATGTTTTTATAAAAATAAAGCCCTGCAAAAACAAATTTGCAGCTCTAAGGAGCTGATATCTATAGTGGAGTGGACAATTCATTTGGATGAGCGACACAATTTGCGAATTAGTTATTGGTCTTTAGAGGCCTTCACATGAAAGTAGTAAAACTTTAATGTTATGTGTAGCTTGAGGTATTCTGAATATTGCTATCAATTCTGTTTTACATTTGTACTATGATACAAATCATCCTGAATGACATCACATGGCACATACAGGACAACCAAGTGGTCAGATCCAGTCAGCATGGGTTTATGAAAGGCAGGTCATGAATGACTAACCTCATCTCCTTCTATGCTAAGATGACCCACTTAGTGGACAAGGGAACGGCTGTGGATGTTGTTTACCTGGATGTCAGTGAGGCATTTGACACTGTTTCCCACAGCTTTCTCCTGGAGAAACTGCCTTGGACAGATGTACTGTTTGCTGGATGTCCAGGCCCAAAGGGTCATTGTGAATGGAGTTAAATACAGTTCGTGGCCAGTCACTAGTGGTGTTCTCCAGGTCTTAGTATTGGGACCAGTTCTCTTCAACATCTTTATCAATGATCTGGACGAGGGGATCGAGTGCACCCTGAGTGAGTTTGCAGACAACACCAAGTTAGGTGTGAGTGTTGATCTGCTCGAGGGTAGGAAGGTTTTGCTGAGGGAACTAGATAGGCTAGATCAGTAGGCCACATCCAATTGTATGGCATTCAACAAGGCTAACTGCTGGGTGCTGCACTTGGGTCATAACAACCCCATGCAGTGGTATAGGCTTGGGGAAGAGTGGCTGGAAAGTGGCCTGGCAGAAAAGGACCTGGGGGTCCTGGTCAGCAGGCAGCTGAACATGAGCCAACAGTGTGCCCAGGTGGCCAAGAAGGCCAATGGCATCCTGGCTTGTATCAGAGACAGTGGGGCCAGCAGGACTAGGGAAGTGATTTTCACTTTGTACACAACACTGGTGAGACCACACCTCAAATATTGTGTTCAGCTTTGGGCCCCTCACTACAAGAAGGATGTTGAATTGCTCAAGTGTGTGCAGTGAAGAGCAACAAAGTCCCTGGTGAAGGGACTAGAAAACAAGACTTGTGAGGAGCAACTGAGGGAACTGGGGCTGTTTAGTCTGGAGGAGAGGAGGCTGAAGGGAGACCTCATCACTCTCCACAACTGCCTGAAAGGAGGTTGCAGTGTGGAGGATGTCGCTCTTTTTCCTACGGTGTCAAGTGATAGGATGTGAGCAAATGGTCTCAAGTCGTGCAAACGGAGGTTTAGATTAGATGTCAGAAAGAAATTCTTCACTGAGAGGGTGGTCAAGCATTGCAACGGGCTGCCCAGGGAAGTGATGGAGTCTCTATCCCTGGAGGCATTCAAGAGATGTGTAGACATGGCACTATGGGACATGGTTTAGTGATGGGACTTGGTAGGTCAGGTTGATGGTTGGACTGGATGATTCTGAAGGTCTTTTCCAGCCTAAATGATATGATGATTCTCTAAATGGCAGACTTTTTTGCATTACTGAGTCATTAGTTTTGAGAAGGAACCTGAAGGTGAACGAAAAAATTTCTGCATATGGTTTAAATCAGAAACAGCCATGTGAAGGGAGCAGTAATAAGTAAATCAGTCAGCCAGCTAAAAAACAGAATACAATTCCTGCTAAGTCTTTGGCACAAAAGTGCCCTCACAATGCCCCAAAGCATCTGGGGAATTAATACAACATTCAGAGCCTGACAGATGGTGAGAGCATCCTGCCTCTACTCAGACTGTGCTGTATCTTTGCCAGCTGACGATACCTGGTCTTTAATGGTCAGAATTGCACTTAAATGAAAAAACTTTTCAAGCATCTTAAAGCTGAGCCCATCTAGATGAATACAATGTTGGGCAAATACAGTTTTGCTGGTTTGGATGAGAAACAGAACAATGGTTTTGGTATTAGAGCAAAACACCAGAGCCTTCAGAGTGAAAACTGAACGCTTCTCTCTGTGAAACCGTATTCTTTTCAGATCCATACTGTTCTTTAAATCATCTTGGGTCAGAAACTATGTATTAATGAGATATTAGTTCTTTCCCAGACAGATTTTTAATGGAGGATTCTGCCAGTCCTATTCCTTGTGGAGAACAAACCAGAGCACCCTTGAGGTAGGCAACTTTTAAGTGTCACTCCAAGAAGTTTGGCTCCACAGACAACAGTTGAATAGGGTATGATACATGTCTGCACTAAGCAGCCAAATAGCTTTTCAGACAGCTGGCTTTTGCACAAGGTGGGTAAAGGGACACGTATTATCCCTAGAGCTTGATCTGTAACAGGCAGGATACCCAAACTGTGTCAGTTCAGCTTTGCTCCACCCTTTGTTAGACTTTGGAGGGAAAGTTATTATATTTCTAAAATATGTCTGTCAAAGTGAATTTTTATTCTGTAGGAAAGTTTTCTGAATACTGCAGAGAACTCAGAAGGCTCTCCACTTCCTACTACAAATAAAATACATTGCATCTACAAATGCTTGTTAAGACGAGAAAGGACTAAGTAAATTGAGGGCTTGAGGTGGATGGTGTTATGACTAACAGCTGGAGGATGGACAATGAAAAAGATTTTGAGATATTGGAAGCAAGGGGAGAGAATATACCCATGTGACATTCTTTCTTTTGTAAGTAGCAGGAGTATGCTTTCTTGTCATTCCACGTGTCATCTGAGAGGGAGGATTCCTGGGACCTCTGAACGTATCTATCCCTTAGCATGTGACCTAGGAACAGGAACTTTACATTTACTGCCATGGGAACATCTGAGCTATTCTGTCTGTCTTTGTGAGCCAAGAAATCCAAGTAGAATAAAGTCAGATCTCCTTTGCCTACATGCTTATTGATTTCTTCAAAGAACTCCAGCAGGTTGTGAGCTGTGATTTCCTTTACCAAAGCCATCCTAATGTTTCTCCAGGATATCAGATTTAACCATGCGTCTGTCAGTTCTATTCTCTGTTACAGATTCTATCAACATGTCCTTTACTGATCCCTAGTTCTCCAGTTTTCCACTGGAATGCTTTTTTAAAAATTGGCATCAAACCTGTCAACTTCCCTTCCTTAGGTACCCAAACTGTATTAAACTAGAGCATAACAGAGGTTACACAAGAGGGTTACTTTAAGTTTTTTTTAGAACATTGTTGGTCCTGGTGGTTTGTAATTTTTCATTTTGTTATTTGTTCTGTAGTATTTCCTAGAGTTGCTGAAATTCGAAGCAGACCTCTGAGCTACAGTTAAGATAGATTCCTTCATGGGAGTAATCCAAAGGTCTTCCATAGTGGACACACATTAAAAGTATTCATTTAGCATCTTTACTATGGTTTTATCTCTTTTAGAGTTTGTTTGTTTGTTTGTTTGTTTGTTTTGTACAGACCATCCCTGATCTCTAAAGATTCTGACAGGCTTCCTGATTCTGATTTATTTGAAAAATGATTTATTATTATTTATTTAGCTTTTTGGAAAGATGTTTCCAAAGCTCAACTCTGAAGCATGATGTTTTTGCATAGTATTTTTAAAGTTAACTCATAAGAGTTAATGGTCTTTTTTTTATTTGTTTGTTTGTTTATTTGGGATACAACCTTAGTTTTCTAAAGTTACTAATTAGGTCTCATCTTTCTAGCTAGCCATATTGGTATTATTCTACTTCTTCAGCAGTCTTCCTAATAGGTAGTATACACTCTCCATGTGCATCTAGTAGGGCATCTTTAGACACACACCATACTGCTTGAAAGGATTTAAGTCTCTTAGATGTTTCTTTGAGCTGTTTTTAAAGGAAACGTTCTTGTTTTAATCTATTTCTCATTTTTGGAAGTGAATGCAACTGTGTAGTTTTGTGAGGATTTTTTTTTCTCCTTTATGGATATTGAATCTAAGCATGTTAAAGTCAATGCCACAGTTCTTTAATTGCAAAGATTTTAAACTTGGTCCTGATAACTACTCAGCAACAGCTCAAGGGCTGCTTCTGTCATAGAATCCCTAATCACCCACCCCGTTAACCATCTGTTGATTGTATGTCAAAATATAGGACCAGTGTCATAGTCCAGTGTGATGTCCATTCTGTATACATGGAGAGTGTTGAAGTCTACAGTTAGCCCTTGCAAACACATATATCTCAGTAAGTGTCACCATCTGAATCAGTAATGTAGATCCAATACTATAGTTTCATACTGATCTGGAATCTCAGTTGGTGGGTATTCTATGTTATTTCTTGATGTGGCTTAGCTCTTTAATACTATTTTCTTGTAAACTAAATTCTTGTTTTCTTTAACATATACTAGCATGCTATTACCAATACAGCCTACTGCTTTTTTCCCTGGGTATTTTATATCCTGGTGTTCTAATGTCCCAGAGATTGCCTCCCTTTCACCAAGATTCGGATATGGCTGTATTTTCTGTGACTTTTTTTAGGGACAGACATGTCAGTTTCTCTATTCAATTTTTTTGATTTCTAGCATTCATATAGAAACTTCTGTGCCATTGCTTTCATTCTTTTTCATATACCAGTGAAGCGGCACTCTTTTTCATCTGTTCTTTGCCTCTGACTTGAGCAGCACTACCCTCTGCCCTATCATCTACTTGAGCCTGGAGAATTTCCTTGACTTTTCTTGTGATCCTTGTACTGCCTCAAACTGTGTTCTGTACCTGTACCTGTAACAATGCAGAATATATTTGTTGGATATTGAAAAAAAAAATCCAACAGGTGGACTTTGATGACAATTTCATTAGTTGTATCTGTGCGGAGATGTGAGCTGGCAGATTTACTCAATCTGAAAGGCCATCAAGTGCTATAAATGCTGTTAATACTATTGTATTTCATTGCTATTTATTTTTATTTTTTGTGCCATGAAATAGGGCAATGATCAGGAAAAATTTTCTTTATATTGAAATGAGTTGGCTCACAAGGAGAAGGACCGACTAGTCTTCTGCCCACTGTCTGAAGTGACAATGTCTCTGTAGTCACCTGACAGTTTTGTGGATTAGTTGTTACTGCTGAGGAAGCAGCTGACATTTTTACTTCTTTCAAAGAGCTGAACTGTCGTTTACAGTTCATAAGAATGATGCCAGTTCGTGTTTACAGAAAACATAAAAAGCTTTACATTGTAGCTACAGATACAGAAAAGAAAGATTTCCAATATTTCTTTAACCTTGAACAATTTCTTAATTTAACATGAATTGAAAAATCCATTCTAATCTCACTGCTGATATCTAACATCAAACATAATTTAGTTTGTGATGTTTGTAAGTACTTTCTCAAGTATGTGGTTAATGAAAACTGGAACAAGGATACATTTTATTTTTATTTTTTATTTTTTTTTAAAGGAGATCTTCAATCAGTCAGCTTTTCTTGCCAGGTAAAGAGAGAACTTGACAGAGCTGTCATGAGTTGGAGGTTTTCAAGTGGAATTCAGGAAAGCTGTTCAACAACTTGTCATTGAGAAAAAAGATGAAAACACTATAATTTTTGGTGAACACTTACGTTTTCTTGTCCCAACCCACCTTTGGAAGCTAGATCACTCTGCCAAATTTGTTATTAAAATCAATGGTATGGATTGCTATTGAAATCAGGTCTTATGATGATGATTACCAAGGTAAAGCTAAACATGAAGAGGTTATATGTTTAAAGGCAAGCATTCCTTTCCCATGATCATAATTTTTTATTGGTTAAAATATGGTGCATTTCATTTTTTTTTTTTTTTAAATTGCATTTTCTTTCTTTGCCAGAAGTCCACCAAAAATTCAAGGAACAGTCAGAGCTTCTAACTAGTTGTGGTTAAAGGCATGTTTTATGTACAAAGTTGGGAACTAGAGATTTTCTTGCAGCCAGTGGCCATGTCTAAGCAAATTAGACTGAAAGACCCCAAGTTTGTATCCGTAGAGTTACCAACACATTTGAGAATGATTATTGATTTTGCTGACTCTCCACATTCAAGACTGTAGGCTGAATGGGACAATAAAATTAAACTTTTTTCGTAGAATGAAAACCATATGTGATACCTTTAAATTAAGATGGAGAGTTATTGGCATGGTGCAAAAAAATTTGATATTTTATATTCCGTGCAGGACTTTTCCTAAGTACCTTAGATAGTATTGCATCAGTACAGTCTACTTCAGGATAGGAAAAAGAAAATTCTTCAGTAACTGTAAAACAAAAAACTGAAAAATCAGAGATGTCAAGAGATTAACATCAGTGTGGCAGAATCTGGATGCATTTGTTTGTATTCTGCAGAAGAAATTGATATCACAGCTTTTGGTCTCCAGCTACATTATTTTTAAGAAGAGCCTGGAGAACAATCTCTTTTTTTCTTTGTTCTTTGTGTGGGGAAGCTTTAAATTAAATTACAGTTTCTTTTCCCTAACTTGTAGGCCAACCTCCATTACCATGTAATACTACCTAAGCACACAACTGAAACAATAGTTGAAGTGAAATTCTGAAGCTGAAAATAGCTTTTACAGTGTAGCTGGTAGAACAGATCCTGCTTATGACCATTGTGTTTAATTTGCATTGTTTTACACCCTGCAATGGAAAGGAGTCCATAAGATGCTGGAATTCAGACCACACTGTCTTCCATTGTTGCAGGATTCAGTCCTGTGGAGGCAAATGCAGTTGTCATCTTTGTTTTAGTATTAGCCAGTGCTCCATACTGACATTTTAGAGCTGTGGGCACAGTTTTGAGCTGTGAATGCAAATTGTTTCTTGGCTGGTAAAAATCACTAGGGAGGTGTTGTTAGAGCCATTGTCTGAAGTTTATTTTTGAATGCCTTCCATTTACAAGGCAAGATGCCAGTTTCCTTTGGGTTCTTTTTTCTGGGTTTCCTTTGGCTTCCATAATGGAGAGCCATCTTCTGATGCTGACAAAAATCTCCAGCTTCTCCCTGTTTTGAAGCTTTCACTCTCATTTTAGACATGGTGTAGGGTCTCCAGTGATGTGTGAGTTACACACACACAATTATGTATTCTGCAGGGAGGGATCAGATTGTGCTCGCTGATGAACTCCTACTGAGGTAAGAAGAACCTGTGCTGAACTTCCTAGATTTAGCAGATGCCTTTAATATTGCTTACCTGATGTGCTATTGATGCTTATCCAGACCTTGACAGGAGTGATTAGAGTCCACTCTTTATCACGATTCATTTCTTCCTGAATATTCACTGGGAGCAACGTTACATAGCTGCCCCAGTGGGAATAATTGCCTGTTTAAATATGAAGTTCACAAGAATATTTTATCTGACTGCTTTGCTGCCTTCTCATCTTCTGTGCACTACCTGCCTTCCTAGGCTGTAACCTCTGTAGTGCAGTACTGTCCCTGCAAAGATCTCTGTCATGTTGTGAATACGGTGAATCTTGGTACTGGCAGAGACCTCAGGAGGGTATTCCAGTCTAAGTGCTAAATACTAATATATTAATAGCTATTAATTATTTTTCCTAATATGTAGCCAAAGAAAAAAAATGTTTATTGTGGTTTTAAACATTAGGAGAAAAACTATAGATAATGTGTCCAGATTTGGAACTTTTGGGTATTTTAACTGGGAGACAGCTTTACTTACTAATGCAGTCAGATTGGCTGCTAAAGCGATCTTAGCTTCTTCGCTTTCGCCTTCACCTTGCAGATATTACTAGGTTCAGTATGAATCTGTCAGCTTAACTGCTCTTTATTCTAGGAGTGCCCAGTCTAATAAACATTAATGACTGTCATTTATAATGACATCAGTCTCAAACTGTGTTCTACCAAAAGTTACTTTAATAGCTAATCCATCCTACATCTCCCTTCCCCACTGGAATGGAGTTAAAGACATCAGTCAGTTACAGAAATGCCAGTGTAAGAACACAGGATCTTTGAGATGGGGATGTTCGTGAAGCCAGGGAGGTGATGCTGGTGCTGGCCAGCTGTTGCTCTCTGCATAGGGCCGCTGTAGTGAAGAACATAGAAGCTGGCTCTTCAGACACCATATGGCCACTCCTTGGTGACAAGTATTGATTGCTAACCATGAAAGAGAGAAGCTTCAATGGGCAGAAGGTAGAAAAGATGTGCCAGATCAACTATTCTATTAAGATTTATAACTACAACTACCTGATGCCCACAGTTATTCTGTTAATATTCCTCTGCAGAAAACTGCTGTCAATAAGAGCAGATTCAGGCATCCAGTACTAATATGCAAAGGCAAATATGAAGCCTAGGTAAAAATTGAGGAAAGATTCAGGACTGTAAGAATGAGTAGTTCTTCCAGAATCTGCAGTTCTACATTCGTAGTATGGCTGGTTTGTGATCCTTACCTTCAGTAATAATTCAGTACCTTCAGTAATTGTTCTTTTTTGATGTCTTTTCCAAGTCTACCTTATTTCTTTTAGGAAACAAGGATCAGACCCACTCACAATTTTCATGATACCAATGCATCAGTGAGTTATGCAGTGGAATAATCCTGTCCTCATAATTCCTGATATTCCACATGCCTTTTTTTGACTGTTACAAAGTATTGAAATTATGTTTTCATTGAACTATTTAGTAAAACCTCAAGATTTTTATCCTGCCTAGTAATATTTATCCCAAAGCAACAGTTTCTATGTAAAGTTCACGTTGTTTTTTCCCATGTGCATTTATCTAATCCGAATTTCATCTGCCATTTCTTTACCAAGTTACTCATTGACAAGAGGCTTTTCTGAAACAGTCTCCCTTCTTTATTGCCTTAAACAGTTTAGAGTCATCACCATTGCTTGTCACCTCGGTATTTTCTCCCCTTTAATTCATTTCTGAATAGGCTGAGGAGCTCAGGTCCCAGCACAGAGTCCTATGGGACCTCACTGGCTTTTTATTCTTCGATCTTCTAAGCAAATCTTTATCCAACCAAGGACCTTCCCACATTTAGTTTATTTTAAAAGTCTTTAGTTGAAGAACATTACTGAATGCATCTTGGAAATGCAAGTAGACCATATCAAAGGGATATTCCTTGTTCACATTCTTAATTGCTTTTTCAGAGAAATTAAATAAATTTGTGAGGCACAATTTTTCTTTGAAAACAAACAAATAAACAAATCATGTTGACTTTTCCCTATTCATATTTATCCATATGTTCACTAGCTTTATTATTTAGAATAATTTCCACTAAGTTGCCCAGGGTGTTGTGTGGCTCATTGATTAGGTCTTCTTTGTGTCTTTCTGGAACTTCTGAAAAAAAAAGTGGCATCGTGTTGGCCTTATTCTAGTACTGAAATAATTTTAGGCAAGAAGCTCTCTTCCACAATTAGTGCTTCTCTATTTCATCTTGAATTCCCTTAGAACTCTGGGGTGAACAGCAGTTGCTGCTGGCTTATTGTTAGTTTCTTACATCTTTTGAAATTTTCTTCCCAGGCTTTTTTTTTTTTTTGGCTTGTCTTACTGTGCTTTTTTTTCACTTAACATGCCATCATTTGAGTTTTCTGAAGAGTGTTTTCTTGCTTTAGAAGCTGATTTATCCTGCTTTTTAGTCAGGCTGGCTTTCTCCTGGTCCTTCTTCAGTCTTTCTCTATGTGTGGTACTAGTTTGTCCTGAGAATCCAGTAAATGTTGGCCGTTCCAAGCTATGGGAGGATGCTGATGATAGGGATGGTGTCTGTAAAACAGAACATAGCAAAGAGAAAGAAGGGGTGCAGAGGAAGGAAGTGTACTTCTTGTGATGGAGCCATTTGATGTGGCTGTATGAGACAGCAAGAAAGCATTACCTATACTTCACCAATGCGTGATGGGTAGACTAAGGGTCATGCTATTTTGCTAAAAGGCATACAGGATGTTTGCTGTAGAGCAGAAAATTGAATTCAGATCTTTAGAGTTCAGGACTGTCACACAGCCAAAACACCAGATGGATCTCTCTTGCTCTTATTATAAATGCTATTGCTAGGATGATCTTAGTCCCATTAGCAAGTCAACATTTTCACTAGCACAGTGGCTTAAATAATATTACAAATGAACTATAAAGAAAGGAAAATAAAAACATAGAGGTCATTGCCAATGGCTTTCAAAGGAGTCTGCTTCCTTCTCAAGCATTTGACTGGTTGCTTCAGGATGCAGTAGTGGAAGAAGAGGAATAAATGTGGGAAATAGACTGAGGTACTCATTAATTTTTTTTTGCCTCAGTCTTTACCGGCAAGTGCTCTAGCCACACTGCTCAAGTTGCAGAAGGCAAAGGCAGGGATTGGGAAAATGAAGAACTGCCCAGTGCAGGGGAAGATCAGGTTCGAGACCATCTGAGAAAGCCGAAGATGCACAAGTCCGTGGGACCTGATGAGTTGCATCCAAGGGTCCTGAGGGAACTGGCAGACGAAGTTGCTAAGCCACTATCCATCACATATGAGAGGTGGTGGCAATCTGGTGAAGTTCCCACTAACTGAAAAAGGGGAAACATAACCCCCATTTTTAAAAAAGGAAAAAAGGAAGAGCCGGGGAACTACAGACCAGTCAGTCTCACCTCGGTACCTGGCAAGATCATGGAGCAGATCCTCCTGGAAACTATGCTAAGGCACATAGACAACGGAGGTGATTGGTCACAACCAACATGGCTTAAGTAAGGGCAAATCGTGCCTGACAAACCTGGTGGCCTTCTATGATGGAGTTACAGTGTTGGTGGGGAAGAGCAACTGCTGTCATCTATCTGGACTTGCACGAAGCATTTGACACTGTCCCACATGACGTTCTTGTCTCTAAATTGGAGAGACATGGATTATCTACTGGGTGGATAAGGAATTGGCTGGATGACTGCACTCAGAGTTGCGGTCAATGGCTCAATGTCCAAGTGGAGACCAGTGACGAGTGGTGTTCCTCAGGGGTCGGTATTGGGACCAGTGCAGTTTCATATCTTTGTTGGCAACATGGATAGTGGGATTTACTGCACCCTCAGAAAGTTTGCCAACGACACCAAGCTCTGTGGTGCCGTCAACATGCTGGAGAGAAGAGATGCCATCCAGAGGGACCTTGACAGGCTTGAGAGGTGGGCCCATGCAAATCTCATGAAGTTCAACAAGGCCAAGTGCAAGCTCCTGCACCTTGGTCGGGGCAATCTGAAACACAAATACAGGCTGGTCAGGGAATGGATTGAGAGCAGCCCTGATGAGAGGGACTTGGGGGTGTTTGTGGATGAGAAGCTCAACATGACCCGGCAATGTGCTCTTGCAGCCCAGAAAGGATACGGTTGTATCCTGGGCTGCATTGAAAGAAGCATGGCCAGCAGGTTGACGGAGGTGATTGTCCCCCTCTACTCTGTTCTCGTGAGACCCCGCCTGGACTACTGAGTTCAGCTCTGGGACTCCCAACGTAAGAAGGACATGGATCGGTCGGACTGAGTCCAGAGGAGGGCCACGAAGATTATCAGAGGGCTGGAGCACCTCTTCTATGAAGACAGGCTGAGAAAGCTGGGGTTTTTCAGCCTGGAAAAGAGAAGGCTCCGGTGAGACCTTACAATGGCCTTCCAGTACCTAAAGGGGGTCTGTGAGAAAGCTGGAGAGGGACTTTTTACAAGGGCATGTAGTGATAGGACAAGAGGTAATGGCTTTAAACTGAAAGAGGGCAGATTCAGGTTAGGTGTAGGTAAGGAAGACATTCTTTACTATGAGGGTGGTGAGGCACTGGAACAGGTTGCCCAGAGAAGTTGAGGATGCCCCACTCCTGGAAGTGTTCAAGGCCAGGTTGGATGGGGCGTTGAGCAACCTGGTCTAGTAGAAGGTGTCCCTGCCCATGGCAGGGGAACTAGATTGTTTTTAAGGTTCCTTCCAACCCATACCATTCTATGAAATATGAGGGATGGAACTGGGATGTGTGGCACTTCTCCTGAGAATGAAAACAGTAAAATTTGTGGAAGTATGGAGAAGAAACAGCACTTTATTCTGCTAGCTCCATACTTTAAAGAAGAAAGACTCACGTCTATACTTTTCTTTATTCTGAGGATTTCATATGGCTAGCTGCATATAGTAGAAAAAGACATGATGAAGAGAAGAAAATATTGACATGCTCACCTAATGAATGACATTTTTTTCTTGATGGAACTGAAGAACACTACTTTGACATGTTAAACTGTGGTGCATTTTAAAAGGTCAGACACTTAAAATTGGTTATCTGGAGATATATTAATACAGACCTGTTTCATAAATATGGCTATGCTATCTAATGATTAAAAAGGGACGTATAGAAATGAAGACTTGGCTTCTACTCTTAGCTCAGGCACTGATTTCTTTGTGACCTCTGACATGTCACCAACAATATGAAGTTTAACAAGAGCAAGTGCCAGATTCTGCACCTGGGAAGGGGCAACCCTGGCCACACATACAGACTGGGGGATGAGAGGCTGGACAGCAGCCCTGCAGAAAGGGATCTGGGGGTTCTGGTCGACGGCAAGTTGAACATGAGCCAACAGTGTGCCTTGGCAGCCAGGAGGGCGAACTGTATCCTGGGGTGCATCAGGCACGGCATTGCTAGCTGGTCAATGGAAGGGATTGTCCCGGTCTGCTCTGTGCTGATATGGCTGCACCTCAAGTACTATGTGCAGTTTTGGCTGCCAGAGTATAAGAAGGACATCATAAAACTATTAGAGAGTGTCCAAAGGAGGGCTAGAAAGATGGTGAAGGTTCTAGAGGGGAAGACGTAAGAGGAGTGGCTGAGGTCACTTGGGTTTTTCAACCCAGAGAAGAGGAGGCTGAGGGGAGGCCTCATGGCGGCCTGCAGCTTCCTCACGAGGGGAGCGGAGGGGCAGGCGCTGATCTCTTCTCTCTGGTGACAGCGACAGGACCCGAGGGAACGGCATGGAGCTGTGACAGGGGAGGGTCAGGCTGGGTGTTAGGGAAAGGTTCTTCACGGAGAGGGTGGTCAGGCTCTGGAATAAGCTCCCAGGGATGTGGTCACTGCACCAAGCCTGCCAAGTTCAAGAAGTGCTTGGACAACGCTCTCAGACATATGGTTTGATTTTTGGGTCGTCCTGTGTGGAGCCGAGACTCGGACTTGATGATCCTTGTGGGTCCCTTCCAACTCGGGATATTCTATGATTGCATGTTGCTTCACATGTGCCATCTGTAGAAATAATCAGAAATGATAATACAACGTGAAATGCTGTTATTGTAAGTACTGATAATATGCTGACATTTAGATTATTGGTGTCATGAATTCTCAGCATATTCAGCTTTCAGTATGTGTTTTTTCTTGTTTGTTTCCTTCTTTTCTTCTAAGAGAAGAAGCTATCTGGACACACTTTGACTTTCATGGCCTATTTCTCCGGGAAGTAGAAACCACCAATTATTTTTCTGGATGTACAGTGGTTTCTTATGTACATTTCTGCTCATTTTGGTGTAAATACTATGGGATGTAGATCTATTTTTAAAAATATTTCATTAAAAATAAAGGGCTTTAGAGTTGTGTGCTGTTATAAATGCTGTTAAATACACTAGACTTTTAGTAGAGAACATTTTAAAATGCCTTGGATCAGGTGTTCGGCTTTGGATCTACAAATGTTTGCCTTGAGCCCCACTGAAGATTAGGGGGCGTAGAGTACAGTGTAAGAAAGAATAGGAAGCTTCAATACAGCTTTCTCTGATACACAGAACTATATTTAAACCCTTGCTGCTTGTGCCATCTGTGCCTCTGCACAGGGCTCTGTAGTGGAGAAAGTAGATAGAAGAGAAAAAAGAAGGTACTTCAGGTAGAATGGAGCATATTGAAGATTTATTTCTTATTTCCAATTTTAGAACAAAAATATATGACACTTTTGAACTATACTTCTGAATATTGATTCTTAATTGATACAGTAACTTTAAAATGATTAGTCAATTATGAAATGTAGTAATGAAGCCAACTGAGCTAGTTCTGGGTGGATTTTTTTGTTTGCAACTTTGAATACAGATCTCAGAAGCTCTTTCTTTTCTTTTTATGATTATAGTTTGTTCCTGATTTTGTAGACTTCTTACAGCATTTTATGTGCTATCAACCTTAGTACCCTGCATTTGTAGCTGTTACACTCCTTGTAAGTTGCTCATCTTCAAGCCATCAGAAGTACAGAAAATAATTTTACAGTGCCCAGCAACATACTATTACATATTCAGTATTATTTCCTTAATTTCCTTGCCCTGAACTTTGCAAGTATCTTTCTCTACTGCTTAGTCTATGATGATTTCATACCATACCCCAAGTTTGTTAAATATGATCCTGGCCTCATGAAAGTGATAAACGACTACTGTGAAATTTTGGGACATTCCAGCTTTTCCCAGATAAAAGATAAGACCTTTACCTCTTTCAGTTTTCAGAATACTAGTCTCTTTTGAATCTATTCCAGTAATGTAAAAGTAAATAAAAAATCAATACTTCCTGGAATCTAGTACAAGATTTGGAAGAGCAATGCAGATAAGATAAGCTTTCCCTGTGTGAAATCCTTTCACTGTTGTAAAGCTTTTCATTGTGTCATGATTTTCCAGTGAAGAGATTAGCAGGAACTGATATAAAGTTCTGAATGAAATTGAGTGGATTCCCTTCCCTATTCTCATTTCACATGCCGTACTAATGGCTGTGCTATTATGCATTGTGAAGATCATTGATAATATAGGGGTTGGAGGTGGGTGAGGGATAGTTCTGCAGTTTTAAAACTCTAAGGAGTTACGAGAGTAACCTAACTGCTTCTGAAGAGCAAAACACAAGGATGTCATTTTTTTTTCTGTAGCTTCTGACACAAGTCTCCTGGATTAGATAGACAGTAGACCCGGTATGATATAGAAACTCAAAAGGAAGAAAGGGAATACTGATGAAACAAATCAAGATACACAAAAAAATTTCTAACACAACAACCATGAGCTGGAAGGGATTTTGCTGCTTGCTCTTTGGATGAGCTCCCAACAGAAAAGACTAATATTTAGTCTTGTCTATGGCTGTCTATCAGGAAAATGTGTTGCATCATTTGTCTGCTGCTTCCAGGTGCTTAAAAAAGCTCAGTGGTTGCTCCCATTGAAACTTGAGTGCTGTCCAAATGTTAAAATAAGTCTCTAAAAAGCGCAGTTCATTATAAAAGGCCATGCCCTATGGGACAAGAACCAAAGCACCCACTGCCCTACTTCGTCACTATCATTGGCACTTCCCTCTCAGTTTCGCTGGCACAAGTCTTTGTAGGACCATGTGGTAAACTGGATCAAGGGCTGAAAAACACCCTTCTTTTCTGCTGAGTTATTTTGAAGTAGAATCATTTCCCTAATTCATTTTAAAGTGTGATACCACAAATAGTTGTGCCAACACCAGTGAAGGTATACTACACAATTGTCTAGAAATAAGTGGTAGAGATGGGAATATCTTAAGCCGCATTGTGAATGGAAAATTTTATCTAATTTAGTTAACCTGATCCACTGTTTAGATAAAGCTGTTGTACTACAGAGAGACCCCAGAGGGCATATAGGCACCAATATTTCATATGCATTGAAGTTCAGAGCCTAGAAAATTTTCCCAGAGAAAGGACACACTATGAAGTCTTTCAAAAAGCTGTGCATGTTTATGAATAGTTTGTGTTTGATTTTATTCTATTCCTTTCAGTTTCTATTCTTCTCCCATAAAAAAAGTCTGGTTACTTCCTTCCTGATTTAACTTAATCAGTATTTTTTTCATTTATTATACAAATAAGACAATCGGATTAAATACTGGAAAAATGAAATCATAAAAATATGTGTTCTAAAAATGACAAGCTGTAAATACAGTAAATAATAGTCCCTTCTCTAAAGACTTTACAAAACAATTTGAAAGAAGGCAAAATAAATGCAATAATTATGAAGGAATAGCACAAAGGAGCAATGGTTTTGTGATCAGATTCTGGTAAATTGTATCAGGTCACCGTATGCATAATCCATCAAAGAAGTAATTTCAAATGAAAGACTACCTTGGAGCTACATACCGTGTGACTGAACTTCTTAACGAGTCATTCTCTTCTGTCTTGGTTGTGACTGGCTGCAAGCTTAACTATCATCTGCCACTGTTGGGAAATGAACTCATAATATTATGGATTCCTGGTCAGTAGCAATCCATCCTTCAAGATCACACTACAATTACAACTGGGTCAACAGACTCAGAGGAGAAAAGGACCAGACCCCTGTTCCTTCCAGTACAGTATCCTGCCTTAAAGAGAGGAAACAATACCAGTGCTTTGAAAAGAAGGTGCAAACAATCCAGGCTATATGAATGGTGGATGATGACTTCCTCAATTTTGAGAGGTGGCAATGACGATATACACTAAAAGTGTGTATATCTCTTATATTTCTAATATGATTATGCTTGTTCTTATTCCTCAAAGTATCCAGTATTCTTCCAGGGCAAGGAGCAGGCCCAATGGCAAGAGTCTGTGGAACAGACTTTCATTTCAGCTTTCTGCACTGTACATATTCTATGAATAAATCCGACTTCACTCCCTTAGGCAGATAATTTTCACAAAGTGAATTTATTTGAGACTGCTCCTAGTAGGTTTTTTTTTTTTGTTAAGATCCAGAACTGAATATGTTCAAGGAGAGCATTATGAAACAGAACCTGAACTCACCCTGTGAAGGTTGGTCTCTCCCATCTTATCCTCATTTCTAATTAGTACAGCTGGGGTGTGGCACTAAGCAGATAATCCCCACCTCTGGCAGTACAGCTGAATGCTCTTAATCTTTCAAGTTGTCTTTATTTTATCACCCTCATTGCTTAGTTTTGCATACACATCATTAGAAAATGGAGTATATCACTAGTGGAAGGGAAGAGTGAGTTTTCTCTTCTCAGCTAAGAGAATTGATCCTGCAGAAAAATGAGAAGTTGTGATGACATTGATTCATGTACCAGCTGAGGTATGAAATACAAGAAACTTACCAGAATATTTTTTTTTTTCTTGGTAACCCTTTAAAAATATTAGGGGTAGCTCAAATTACTGGTGGCTTAAGAATACTGAATGTGCTATGACTTTAATCTGTCTAGGTTTTGCTTATGACTTGGCTGTTGCTACACATGTAGCAGCAGGAGGAACCAGTTTGGTGTACCTGTGTGTACCAGAAGAGCCCCCGTGCATGCAGACCTACTTGCCTGTGTAGTAGGGAAATAGCTGTAAACAGATAAGCATAGAGTAGGTGTAGTGAAGTACAAACTGCTTCACAGTATTTCCCCCCTCCCCCCACCCCCCCTCAGCCCTTCTTGTTCATCTTTGTCTCTTCACTATACACAGGCAATTATATTCTTTCCCTCCTCCTTTCATATGTCATATATTATTTTGAGCCAAATCTAAAGTACTCTGAAATATCTCGGTGTTGATAATATGTTGAGAAGTGTATCCTTAAACTTTAAATGCTCATGCAATGTGTAAGTGAGGAGTGTTCGGTTCTGACAGGTTTCTGGATGTACTATAAGGACTAGTTATTCTTGCAGAATAGTTCAATATATTCTGATTTTTTTTCCTCGGGGTTTTTTGTTTGTTTTCTTTATTCTGCTCAAATTCATCTATGGTGAGGTATTTTCACAGGAGCAGCTTTGTCAAATGTTAAAATGGGATTTTAAGATGGAAAAAAAAAAAAGGGTTTTACAAATTTCCCAGATCTGAGGTCTTTACCACAACCATTCTGCAAAATTTGCATCTGATTGCCTTATACTATTAAAATAATAAAAAAGCTAGTGGGGTATCAAAATGTTTTAAGAGAATCTACATATGAACAAACAATTTGAAATTCTTCTTTATAGTTTCGTACTTGCTTGAGTGGCACAATTAGCCTTAGATTCAGTGAAAGTTTAAACCTTTTATTTTTTTAGTATAGACTAAGATGCTAGGATTATATTAAAAATTTCACTGAAAACAGAAGCAAGAGTAGAAAACAATATAGATGTAAATGTAACTAACCTTTCCATTGGAATTTCCTGATTTTGAAAGTGGTTTACCAGGGTTGGATCAGATTTTTGAAGCATTTGTTGCTCTGTATAAATTTGTTTATACATGGATAAAATTAGTCATTTGATAAATGTCTGCAGGAACTTAAGAGTGCATTCACTCTAGTCTTGCATTTAATTTTCTAGAATATTTCTTTTTTCCTCAAAGTACTTGAAATTTCTCATTTAAAATTCTCATAAAAATGCTCCAAGTAACATTGCTGAGGGTGAGGGAGGTCAGTAGCTGGGAGCTTCTGAGACCTGTTAATTATTAGAAGCCCCCCAAATACCATGAACTGAAGGCACATGACTTTCCTGCTCTTCACTTGCCCCTTACTCAGAATTTCTTGCCAAATATTAAGAGTAGTGGGAGATTAAGAGCTCACTGAAAGAACACTGTGGGGAGAGAGAAGGACTTAGGGCATCAAGAGTGTAAAGTGAAAATGTTTTTGTCCACAGCTCAGTGGCTCTGAGGTCTGACCCTAAACAGATGCTGTAAGTGTTTTAGGCTAGCACACTACTGCTTAATCTTTGCAGCAGTAAATGCAAGACACTTTTTATCGAGAAAGGTACTTGATCAAAGTCAATATTGAGAATTCATCCAGCTCCATTACAGAGAAGTGCTAAAAGATCCTCACTTCTGGAGGAAAGCTGGAGGTGGTTCTAAAGCTCACTTACTTAAAGGGGTGGTGGTGGTGGTGGGGAACCCAATGCACATAATCTTTGAAACTTGCATAAATTTCATTTTCTCACTACAGCTAGAAACAAGTTAAATTTGACATTTGTTTCTTCAAGCAGTTTGAGTTAGGTACTTTGTTTCCTTAATACGTTTAATTTTCCTCTTCCATTCTTCCATCTATGAAGTATTTAGCTGCTGGGCGTCAGCTTGATGCTCATGACTTAAAGTGCAGCATGGGAAACTGAGAAGCTTGTTCTACAGCAACTGGGAGATCTGGATTACTTGGGAAAAAGATTGCTTTCATTCCTGTTCTGAAGACCACAAAACTCAAGCACCTTTTCTCAAATGGGCTTATCAATTTTATCTAAATGAAAGTAAACCCTTTCATATGTCTGCTAAGAATAAGTGTTGGGGGGAAGAAGTTGTAGTCCTTTCTCCTGTCTCCAGAAAGGAATCCCTCTGGCAAAGATGGAAGCACTTGAAGAAGCTGACCAAGAGCAAAAGATTTTACAATTATATTAATGATTTACAACAAAACACACTGAAGGCCTGGTTTTTGCGGTACTGGAAAAGGTATTTTGTGACATTCTCTTGTCTCAAAACTTCGTTTAACAAATTTCTTCCACATATTGGAAGATCTCTTCTCCCCTCACAGCAAGAATAGCATAGGAAATTCAGTCCATCTTCCTTTACAACTGTTGATGCAACAAAAACAGCCTTGTTCTTTGCTCTGGGATCCTCAGATGTCAGAATGACCCTTTGGTACTATTAGTAGCAGGTGTTAATTAGAACAGTCTCTTGGCTGCTCTGATGTACTCTAGGGGCAAGTCAGGATCTTAAAGCCATATGTACATATCCACTCCAGTCCCCCTTCATGAGCATTACAAAATGCTTCTTGGCCATAGCCCAAGATCAAGATCTGAATAATTAAAGCAGAAAGTTTGACATTTCACATTTCAGCCTTTTTATCATGCTTTTGCCCTTGCACTGATTTATAAATGTATGAATGGAGTTTGTGTTAACAGTTAGGGATCTTGGCCAGGAGTCATAGTGTGCTTTTGCTTCAGGGTATTGCCGATAAGGAACAAGGAATGGTTTATTTTTCTCCTCTATGTTTCTTTAAAACTGCTCACAAAATAAAGCCATCTTCATACATTTCCAACCAATCTGTACTTGTATCTTTTCAATGTAGTTTGGAGAAGATGGATGAGAAAAATGTTGAATAGTATTACTTTCTCAAAGATGTGACTTACTCTTAACTCATTGTAGTCGTCTTGGTAGTTAGCACATTGATAGTTAAAACAGTATTTCTTCCTAATCCCAGTATATTTCATCATACTTTCCATACCTCCCTACTTGGTTCCACTCTCTGACCTGGGATAATCAGAGCTTCCTGCACACACAAAGTAGTAGTAGATGTATTCCCTTTGTAAACAAACCCAGAAAACACCCTAACATAGCTGGTCAGTGGCAATGCATTACACTTCTAATCTTGAAAACCAAAGCCATGTCTTAAACCCAGTCAGACACTATTCAAATTCTATGCAAGCCTTTCAGGGTCGTATGAGAAAGCCAAGTAGTAACTTTTCAGTTACTGACTCGCATTTTCAGTTCCATTACATGCAGGATAAAGTGCTTCTGTGTGACTTGAAACCATCTGGCAGAGAGTCTGCAGACGTAATTTCAGGAATGTTCTTGCACCTTGTAGACAAGGCACCGGGAATAAAATGCTACTGACAAGTATTTAGGCAAGGTTACACCGGCGATGCTCTAATAACAAAGCAAAATACATCCTAGTGCTTTATACTAAACGCACTGGGAACGTGGTAATGCAAATGCCTTGGGATAACGGGAGGTTGGGCTGTTGCTGTGTGCCCGTGGTGCATGGTTCTGACCTGGATGTGTGAAGATCCTCACACTGCTCTGCAGTGGTGCCAGTGCGTTTCTGACATCACTGAAAACACAGAGCCCATTGACACACTGTTTGGCTTGGAAAAGAGCGGAACAGCTTGTGGATATATTTTAAAAAGGAGATTTCACTTAAATGCCATTCCTACTGTAGAATAAGAGTCACAGAAGAAAAATTGAGCTAAAAAGCCCTACTTTATTACCATGCCTTAACCTGTAAGATATCCATAAATATATGTACTTAAGGCCCAAAATTGGTGTTCAGATACAAAATAGTTCCTTCCACCCACGCCAGGGAAAACGGCTGATTTGAGAAGCCACACGGCATGAGGCTTCTCACCCTGACTCTGCTACAAATTTAACACATGGCCATAATATAAGTTGTTCAATATCCCTCTATTTCAATTTTTCTGTAAAAGAGGGGTGGAAGGAGGATTATTTGCCCTTAAGAGAGTTTATGAACAGAGCAATTCCACAAAAATAATTTTAAAAAGATGTTATTTCTTCACTTTCTGTGAAAATGTTTTTTAACATCAAAACTAGAGAAACTGGAAAAGTCAAGTTTGAATTTTAAAAATCTTTTGCCATATTCTTAAAGGTTTGATGAAAAATTTTTCAACAAAAAGATTTATTGAAATTTTTATGTTTAAAATTTTCTTTTGGACAAAAACACAGAGAATGCTAACACTAAAGAATACTTCTTGTGAAAACTTAATTTCAGTGGAAAAGCATCTTTTTTTTTTTTTAAATAAAAGATGTTGTCATTTCTTTTTTTTAGTCAGGGTTTGCTGTAAGGCTAAATTTGCTACTTCATAATTCTCTTTTTTCCACAGATATTAAATAACAGACAGAACTGTTTTCTGCTAGCCTATACTGTTTGGGACTTTCCTGCTTTTTTTAAAAACAAAAAACAAACAAAAAACAAACACCCCCCCCCCCCAAACATTCTTCTATTATGTAGTTCAGTAAAAGGCTGTACTGCAGACCGAAATACAGGCCATATCGTGTACAGCAACGAACAACAAAAAAGCAGTAGAAGTCCACAGTTGTCAAAGTATCCCAACCTTAACCCATCTACCATGAATGCAATCTTCTGGTGGATTTCATATTGCTGAATACTCTAAAGAAGCTTTCAGAATGAGCCCACAAACCTTTTTTCTAAGGTAAGGCCTATAACTTTTTTGTAAGGCCTATAACTTTTAATCATTTCTTAGGAGAAACAGTTGTGATCATTTGATGATAAATCACTTACTGGTATGCGAGGGTCCACTGTGCCTTGTTCCCACTAATCATCTTCAGAAAGTTTCTGCACAGAAATATTTCTTTCTGACTAAAAAGTCAGTACCCTTGGCAGCATTTTTCTTTTTCTTTAACATCAGCTCAGTAGCAAACTTGTTACAGATTGCAGGGACAGTGAGGTACAAATCCTGAATGCTATTTGCAGGCTTGCTCTACTAAATAGGCACTGATGGCTTTACTGTCGCTAGCTTTACAAAATCTTGACAACTGCCCATTGGAGAAAGACTTTGCACTTCTCTGTGCGTGCCTGTCCATTCCCTGCCCTGCTATGTCCAAGGTGATATTTGACTTGCAGAGCTGGAGTATCTCATAGCCACAGTCCAAAAACAGCTTTGAAATACACTTGACCATTTGCGTTTGCTGAGCTAGCACACACTCTTAAAATTTTGTCATACTGTGAACTCATGACTCTCATAAGTCCTGAGATCCTCGGCAAATCAAATCCCTGGAGGACTGTACTGTTATAAAAGATTTACAATAACTTTTCACAGGGCATGTTCTCATTAACCCTGAGGGGGCCATTTCTGCAGACTTCTGAGAAAGAATGCTGTGAGCTGGAGCCGTTGGTAACAATAAATACATCTGATATGCACAGAGGCTTGTTGGACTTGGGGCTGGTCTCCCTTTCATTCCCTTTTCATTTCTGCTTTGCTAGGAAGAGGGTGGGAAGCGGTCAGATTTCCTTGGGAGAGCGATCTTTTCTGTGTGCAGCTCCCTGTTACATATCATCTTCCTATGTTATGCGTTCCTGCAGTCCTACATGCGGAGATTATGGCAGCGGAGAGAAGGGAACCTGGCTGGATTGTGCTGCAGCAATTCCCAACTGTCATTGGGCTTTGGTGAAGCAGCTGGTATAGATTAGAGCAGCTCTTGGAGTGCTTTCATCTATGGAAGGGCTGGGCTGGCAAAAAACTGGCCCCAGAGTAAGAGAAATGTATTGGCTTTTTATGGACCTCATCCTCAGCCTCCTCCTTAGTTACATCTAATGAACAATGGCACAGCTGAGAATGAGGCCACACACAGTCTAGAGAGTTTCTTTTTGTAACTAGATCTTGGGAAAGATTTCCCTCCAATACAGAATTTCATGGATTTCCTTTGTGTGAGTTGTGAAAATAAACAAATAAACCTAGGCTTGCAGCTGGAATGTTTCTGACACCATGAAATGAATTAGATTTCCCCGTGTGGTGGTATCCCAGAGGCGCTGCTCCTTTTAGAGAGCCTTGTAACAGATACCCTTGTGATATCTGAGCACTTCTGGGCGTGGTTCTTCCAGTCAAGCATCAAATATCTGGAATGAATATATACACTGAAGGTGAGATTGTTGTTGTTGTTGGATGAATAAGAGTTTGGCCACCAGAGCTGCCTCACAGAGTCTGTCTGTGGGGTTGGTTGTCAGCTTTGCACCAAGGCCCCTCAGTTTTATATGGTACAGTTTTCCCTCCGTCAAACTGGCGCCAGGGGTTTTGTGTAACCTACCTATAACCAGCAATAGGGATATGGAGCAGAAAGTAGTGAAGGAAATCACAGGATGGATGTATTTGCAAAGAGAGACACAAGAAGGGTGAGGTTTCATGAGAAGCCTCCCAAGCAAAACGGGAAAAAGTAAAACAGAATGAACATCTCTGCAAAACATCTGAAAAGCTCCAGAGAAGAGACAAGGGAGGGGGTGGCACCATGCAGGTGGCAGTAGGGAGTAAAAGGTAAGATTGCTTCTTCCAGCATCAGTGCTCCATTAGATCGGCTTAAATATCCTCTGAAATCTCAACTAAGACCATGTGAATGCATTACAGACAACTGAATGCCAGTGCAGAACTATTCCTTTTCCTGTGCATGTATACCCAGGTCCGGTCACATCTCTCTCCAGAGTGTGAAAAACAGCCAGCAACCACAACATTTAATCATGTAATGCCTTTGCAGGATGTCTGAAAGAATTTCCAACTATGATAGCTGTGATTTGACCTTCATCTGTTTTCCATGGCTTGGTGAAAAGCATGATTTTCCAATACTTTCTCATTTTTATTTGTGGCCAGGCCAGCAAAAAGATTGCACCTTCAACTTCATTTTGAAATTATTATTTTTAAATGTTTGGAATGTGATGTAATGTGGAGAACTGAAGCAGAGAACTCTCTCAAGAACTTGAAAACCATACTAGATACCAGGAATACATGTAAATTAAATACTGGTTTCTGGAGCCACTAGGGAATACCAGACAATAAAAGATTAGTTTATTCATTTGCAAACATGTGCATATAGACTAGCACAAAGCATGAACTTCAGTGAAGAACTCATTTTAGATCCCATTTACTTCTGCAGTTTGCTGTTATCTAGTCTTAAAGCTGTTGCTGGGACAATCAAATCACTGCTGTGGTTTAAAATTCTTGTACATGTGCTTAAAATGAATCCTATATCAATACCTAACAAATAAATTGTACATGTCATAATTCATTCTGTTGCTGACATACTAGCTGCTAGTTGTCTGACTGTTTCCAGGTGGCTGAGGGGTCCCTCTTTAATGTTTTGTAGAAGACACGATAGGGACGGCAGACTCTGCCTGACAATTTCACTGCCTATTATGACTGTTAGAGCTTTTTTTTTTTTAAAGCTGCTGCTCACCAAAAAGAAGGTGTGAGGCCCATGAGGAGGCCTTTAATAAAGCTGAAGTATGACTACACTGTTGGTTTAGAAGTTAATGTCACACTTGAGTGAAAGGTGGAAATGGGGAGACCCTCATGAAGCTGCCTTCTTCTGCATTTCTTGTTCCTCATCAGTGCCATCCCTGTGAATCCCACAAAATGCATCATCAGTATAAATGAAGAAAGCCTTTCGACAACTTCATAAAGTACCCAGTACTGCTGCCTCCATGTTTTTGATGGATACTGAAACACAGAGAGGCAAATGGCTTCCTAAATGATGTCCAAGATGTAGGCATTCTCCTGTTTTCTCCTTCTGTGATCTAACCCTGTGACCTGCAACTACTTTGCCAGTGTGATAGCTGTTAAAGGTCTGAGGCAAATCCTATTAAAATCAGCGTGAGTTGTTCTGCTGGCTCTTATCGGGCTCTTTGTTCTTTGGTGTTATGGAAACACTGTGACCCACGGTTGACTTGTAATTATACACTTGAGGAGCAAAGAGAGTGATAAAATGAAGTTGATATTTTATTCCAGTAATAAGCTGACTGAATAGGGCAGGATTTACTGCAGCTGGCCAGGACTAATGGCTGTGAGTGTTGTGGTGGCTGCAAGTTCTCTCTCGTCTGAGTGGAAACTCTGAGGAAAATCTGACTCCACCAAGACCGAAACAGTCTTACTAGTGGGAATAAAAGGGATCACGTGATATGGGGATGTCTGTCTCCAGGCTGGGAATGCTTCCAGGCAAGAGATGAGGAGCCAGCATATTGGAAGTTTGGGGTAGGACACACAAGCTGCTGCTGAAAGGGCCTGTCCACAGTTGTCTTCTGCACATCCGAACAGGGAATCTCCTCTAAGGGAGAGAGGTTTTTTTTCCCATTCTGTTTTCCCATTGTTGGTTTTCTTCCAACACTTTGATTAAGTGAGCAAAAAGTGGTCTCAGTTACATGCAATGGTTGCCCCAATGCTTTTTAGATAGTGGGGTCCCCCATTAAAGCTCCCTGCAGTGCAAGTGCTCTGTCTGTCCTCTCCCAGGGTGGCTGCTAGCATGTGTACTGTCTGCACTTAGGAAAGGAAGAAAATTAAATTGAAAGATTTTTACCAAGAGTTATTAAGTCCGCATGGGGATGGATCCTGCTTTCCTCAACATCAAAGCTGTCCTTGCCTGAGTACTGGGTGAAGTTCCTTTGTGCAGAAGGCCAGAATAACTTAAAAGCTTACTGAAGTATCATTAAATGCATAAGCCTCTGGTCTTCCCCTTCATCTACTGCACATTCTCTATAACCAACAGTGATTATACAGTAATAGTCTGAATTTCTAGCACTCTTTTTTTTCCCTACAGATGAAAAAGTCAGCCACTCCAAGGCTATAAACTTTGCTTGTAGATTTTCAATCACATCAGTGTTTTTTGACATGTCAATCCACTTCTAAAATTTCAGAACAACTGTGCCAAGTATTCCTACTAAATATGTATTTTACAGTGTCACCTAGTAGTGCTAGGTCTTGTTGTCTGAGATACTGTACCAACACAAAAGAAAAAGTCTGAGTGCTAGCAAGTTTACAAGCTGTTTAACTATGTTTATGGTACTTCTTGCTTGTATTCTGGCTCAAATCAAAAACTAACTTTGTAGTAATGTAGAAGTATCATACTATTAGTCTCTTTTGTGAGGGCTGGAGTAGCAGGAGACAGAAAACCGTATGTGTTCACATAAGTACGCATATGGGGATAAGCATATATATACCTTGATAGACCAATACTTTGGAACTATAACAGCGTAACAGCACTAAATAATGTAGAAGACATTTCTGTTCTCCATGCAGTACTGTATCTATGAGGCACATGAATACCTCTAGGATAGAAATCTTCTCTGGGTGACTTGTTCCTGTGGTACTTTTACAGAAAGAAACAGCCCAGTAGACATGTATGTGTGCATGTCCATTATAAAAAGAAGTAAAGTCTTATACTGCCTGATTCCAACAAAAATGAATATTTGGATTAAGACAGCTTGTATGATTCAGATAACTTTCTGAACTCCCACTTCGATTTTGAATGACGTTAGTTTTCATTGAAATGGTATTGTGTAATAATTCTTTCCCATCGTCTGAATTCCCCATAAATAAGAACCCTACTTAAAGCCAAATTCAACACTCATGAAACTCCAGAGATGAATTTGGCTCTTCATACTATAGGCGTTTATTGTTATATGAACTTTTAATCTGGTTTCTTCCTCTACATTTTTTTACTGGCTGGGCTTTGTTCTTGCATATACTCTGCTTTATTATTCTATTGTTATAATTCAATGCCAGTTACCCTCTCAGAAGTGCCTTTGTTTCTTATTCTCCTGGAATAAATTAAGAAAAAAAAAAAAGATTTGGTATATTATGATTACTTTTGTCACTAGATCTACTATATTATCTCATACTTGCCAGTAATGCCATGAAATAATAATAAAAAATTGTCATATACAATATCAAAGTTGACTTCAGAACCAAACCAAAAACAATCTCTATAGTCATATAACCCAAGATACTCCTTCCTCTAGAAAGCTCAGTAAGAAATCTGGCTTTAATTTTGACTTGTGGCTCTTGTTAGGGCTTGTTAACTTTATTAATCTTTCTTCTTATCCATGCAATACTTCCTCATTTTTATGTTTAATATTAATACTTCAATTGCCAATAGCTGAACGAAAATATCCATTGCAGTATAAGTATTCCAGATAGGTATTCCCTTTTATGTAGTAATATATTAATTTTTAACCTGAAAGGAAATATATAATACACACACACACACACACAGTAGGGGATTAGCACACTTCTTCCTGAGATCTCAGCAAAGTAATTCCTTTCTCTTTGAAGTGTCTCTTTCAAAGTCATCCTCAGGATGCTCTACCTTCTTCAGTCCTTGCTATCTGTTGTGAGGAAAAGTCATTAAGACAGATATGGTTAGCATTCATTTTATCAGGATAGAATTTGCTTTTTAATTTGGGATTAGACCCTCCTGTTGGAGAAACAACTACAGTAAACATTTTGTCATTCCAGTGCACTGTCTTTTACATTGTCTAATCTTATGGCGTTACTTCGGTTTTCCATGGAATACTCTTGGAAATTCCAAGGAGCTGTCATTTTGTTTCCCATTTTGCTGCTAATGGTTGCAGAATGGACACACAGTGTACTTTCTCACAAAAGCAATTTACTTTTCATTTGTCATTGACCCTATCTGAACAAAAATGTCTTTTTTTACTCTGAGTTAACAACTTAGCAAAAGCAGCATTTTTTTTTTTTTTGTAGATACCTCTTGCTTAATCCGTTTCCATGTAATTTCCTTTACCCCCACATCCTCAGTCAACACACAGCACAGACTTCAACGCTAGACATTTGCCTTGGGAGTTGTCTTACACATATTTTTATCTTCCTTTTTAAGTTGTTGTAATATACACTCCCCACTGTGTGGGGGGCATCTATGGAATAAAAATAACTTGTGCAGGAGAGCCAAATTTTCCTCTTCAGATATCAGAGAACAAAGTTTTTTTCCTTAGATATCAATAATCTCTGGAATAGCATGGTCTAAATATATTTTCATGGCTTCACCATTCCTCTGGAAAAAAAAAAACCCTCCAAAAGTAGAATAATTTTTCTAATTAGAACTGATTAGCTGGAGTGGTTATCCTCTAAAAAATATAGGCTGGTGCTTTTTGGCTTCTGTACCAGGAGACTGGAATTCCCTGATGTGGAAACTCAGGTGGAGGAACAGACTGGGAGAGGACATAAACCAGTAGACTGTTAAGGAAGGGGGGAGAAAAATAATAAAAAAGCCCCTTTGCTCCAAGAATGCCGCTTTGCTGCAGTCCTTCTATGGGAAACTTCTACCTGATTCCTAAGTCGTAAGAAGAAAAGTGAAACCAGGCATGAATTTATGGAAAGAAGAATAATCTTCTGGAGGCCTAAAAGGTTTATAGCCACTGTATTAGTGTCACCTAGAGCATTTGCTCCTAATTATGCAGGTGGTAATGGCCCTGCAATTGCATCATAGTTTCTCTTCCTCTTTCTTTTAATTTTGTAGTGGTATTTGCAATGTTAGAAACAAAAGATCTTTAAAGATGTAAGTTCAGTGTGTGCAATTTGATGTCCTTGCAGTGCTTAGTAGTTCACAACAATCTAAATTAGCACAGTTTGTCTGGTTATGTGCCAGGAGAATGCATACGGCTGAAATAGGAACTCATAATTCTTAAGTAATGCCCTCTAAATTCTTCTGGCCTCTCCTTTGGATTCTCTTAATGCTACATGAGTGCCATTAGTTGCAGATCAGTAAGTAGACTGCACTCAGTATATCAATACAAGCTCACAAGGGTAGATAAGAGATGATACTCCTAGGTATACAGGGGTTATGTTAATGCGGTGCAGAACTCAAGCTCCACTCAGGGCTTTGGTTCAGAAATGCTACGTTAGAAATGTGCACCTAAGTACGGGATGTGTATCTTTGTGCTGGGTACACTGAGGGGAAGAGAGACGTATTGCATCAATTTACATCTTCCTAGGATCACTTTGAATTTCTCCTGGACCTGAGCTGTGGTACTAAACATGTGAAAGTAAATTCAGCTTTCCAGCATATATTTCATGTAACTACATCGAAGCCAGTAGAATTGCATTAGACTTACAAGAATGTACTTAAGGACAAAACTGGGCTGTTATCACTGAATATGTTCTGGAAGAGAATCTGTAACGTCACTTACCTAGAGTGCTCCCCAAACAGTAGCAGTAAAGAGTAAATTATTTTAATGGTGAAACATCATTCTTTATATTTTGTATTATTTTCTTTGGGCCTGGCTCATTTTGTTTGCATCTGGCATGATTTCACAGTGTGATACAGAAAGTAAAACTTGTCCTAAAGTGTTTACAGAGAAGCAAAAGGTGAAAACAGACACTGAAGATGTTAGTTTTGTAGTTCCTTATACTTCACCTTTTCCAGATCAACATATGCTTTGCAGTTGAGAATCACTGGCTGTTTAATGCAGTCAAATAATATAAAATTCATTATTTATCTAAGGTCACACTACAGAAGTGTTGCATCATTTTACTTTTTTGTAATGAAAGTAAACTTACTTTGATGGTAAAAGATTCCAGAATAAAATTCTACTGTTTATCTTCTTTTCAAACCACATGCAACTAGATCTGCCCTGCCTTATGTGCTGAAGATGATGCACAAGCCAGTGCTAAAAGGCATTCTACAGAAGATAGTTGCTGTTATCTTTCCAGGGTATACTCAATGTAGGTGGATAAGTTTGCAACAGTATGTGAAGATTATGTGGCCAGAAGGTTTCCCTAAATCAGTAGGTGAAAATCTCTGGAGTCAGTTAAAGCTGGGAGAATTCTCAATTTTTGAGGAAATCCTGTCGCAGCCTCATCTGGTCTGCCCTGTTTTTCTGTCCATTGCCCGAGAGCCTTGATCCACAGATGCATCTTCCACAGCTCGTCGGTGGGGCTGTGGTATCTACTGCCTCAGGTCTGTCCCTGAGTTTGGCCTTTTCAATCTTCCTGCACGCAGAGGGCCTGCTTGCCAGTGCTTTCTCGTGCCTAGTTGTTAAATACCATGTGGGTACAGAGGCAGGGGGAGATGAGCTGTGCAGTTGTTACTGCTGACCCCAGAGTGAACCATGAGAGTTTTGTGGGAGAAACTAGCACTGCTTGGTTTCTTCAGTGTTGCTATAGGCCTGAAAAACCCTATCAAGCACTGCGAAATGCTTAGCATGAAAAAGAAAAATCCCAATCAGCTATTTGCATGTCTTCAGTCTCCACTAAAAAGAAGACAAGTGTTTCAGGTCCCACCCTTAAATGCTATCCAGTCCTCGCTAGCAGAGCCAGGCTTCATTTTAAAGATGAGTTGGCAAAAGAAACACAGACAGGAAAGCTAGTTTGAGTGGCGACATTTATCTTTCTCCAAATGAAAATGAAACCTCTTCCTACGCTGCATATCCTCTGGTGAGGTTTTGTCTGATTTGTCCCCAGTTTCTTAGTCTTTTTCAGTTTAACTAGCTACCTTTGCAGGAAGGGACCTCTGTGATTTTGTGCTGACTTTGCCAGACTGCAAGTAATATCATGGACTTCAAACTAAATTAATTTGAATGTTGGAGCAGAAGCATGGTGTTACGTATGTTCCTGATAGCAATGGGTCAGGGAAGGACTTTTTAGATGGAGTTGGTAAGAATGTTGGCTAGGAAAACATTAACTCACCATTGAGAATGAATAAACTTCTAGTAGAAAGTAGCATGCCAAATTCAAGTCAGAAATTTGATCTTTTTCCTGCATTATCTCCCTTAATCTAGTTCTTTAGTTAATTCTTCTTTCCAGTAGCTGTTTCCCTTGGAAAATATTGTGCTTGCAAAGGCTCTCTTTGTGTAAAGAACTCTGATTTCAGCTGTTATTTCTCTGATAGTTCTCTGGGATATAAAATCCTCAAAGTTAAACATACAATGCAGAATACAAGCACAGCATGTATAATTTGAAACCAAGTCTTAAAAGTACAACTCATGGCAAATACTGAAACTGATGCTGAATGATAGCATCATCATCACCTACCCTTTGTGATGTTCTAAAAGCTACATCTTTGAAGCATCTTTGCACTATGGTGCTTCTTTATCTACAGAACTGTTTTCTCTGTAGGTGATTTCTTCTTAGTTGTCATTTTGATACCTTTTTTCCTGCAGACAAGGTCCTTTTTCACTCATGATGTGGAGGCCTATATAGCCTATGCCTTGGCAACATCAGCTACTGTTCTAGAATCTGCCCTCCAGTCATGACAAATTTCTGAATTTGGTTCTGGTAAGACAGGGGAGAGAGATTCGTTATCTGAAGGAGAAGTGCTTCTTGCTATTATTGACAGAAGAAAGACAAGGACGGTGCTAGAGTACACTGACTGTTGCTTTGTGGTCCCTCCTGGACAAGGGCTGTCCATCTGCTTGTGTAGTGCACAGCACAGTAAAGCCCCAAGACTGAGAGAGACTTTTTGGCTCTAATATAAGATGAGCAGTTAATAGTAAATCTGCCATGGAGCATGACTCAGCTTTGGCAGTAAGATAAACAGATGGAACAAAATAGGTCTCTTCTGTCTCAGGTTTATATATATTGCAGATTCTAAGCTGAATTCAGCCCTAAAGCATGACATCCAAGCAAGAGCATTTCACCAGATCAAAAGATTAATGAATCACAAGCAAGCCATGTGAAATTGAAGTTAGTATCTAGAAAAATGACTTCCTAAGGGTCAGAAAGAATCCTGTGAAATGCTGGGGTATATGGACAGATGTAACTTAGAGATAAGGTAATATGAAAGAATGCTTTCATGATTCCTTGAGTTAAGAAAGTTGGATCTGGTAAGAGTCACCTGATATGTCTGATGGCAGCCAGGGGCATAGACAATACTATACGTGATGTGGAGATTTACAGGAAACAGGATCCCAGTGCACATGCCAACTGGGAAAACCTCTGCAGAACTTCCCCTGCAAGTACACTTAAAACTTAAGATGAATCCACTAGCTACTTGTTTCTGGTAGCCTTTAGATTGGCTCTTCCTGGTGATGTAAGAATAGGTTACAACCATTTTAGAAATGGAGTATAAAAGCAGCTTTGCCTGTGGAAATGTTTACTCACTTCCAAGAGTATGCAGCAGACAGCACAAACAGGTGTGAAGCGTAAACTCCCTCTCTCTGCAGTTGTATGTTGACAGAAGCAGAGGAGAAATGTGACACACACTGGTTTTGTCCTCGTACATCTTTACCTCAGGAAAATGTGCATGTATAGTGAGAAGAGTTGAGCACAGAGCTCTAAATGGACACACGTTTGTTTCAAGTTGTACAATCATCAGGAAGGCCAAATAAGGGGATCCATTTTACCCCTTTTCACATACATTTCCAAGACTGCATCTATCTAGATGATTAGTGGTGTTAATGTTTCTCATAACTGCCTTTTTTTTTTTCTTCTCCCAGGAGATGCTTTTGCCACAGTGTTAGTACCTGTGGTTGAACAGCTATAAAGAGGTAGCAGTCTCAGCGTGACGCAGTGCTGACATTGCAGTTTTATTCTCACAGAGGCAGAAATGCCAAGTCTAGCTATTCAAAAGGCTGTAAAAGGAAAACTACTTAATGTGGAAGTAGCAGTGCTAGCAGCCTTAGCTGTGTTCTTATTAATATATGTGCACCTACTTTTGGCAGAGACTATACTGCATTTAAAAATTGCTTGCAGATGGTTTTTTGAGAATCTAAACCTGACCATGGTGTATTTTTTTGTCTTTAAAAAACAAAAACAAACAAACAATAACAACAACAAAAACAAACAAACAAAAAAACCAAACCAGCAGCAGGAGATTTTAATCATGCTGCAGATTTCATACCTGAGAGAAATCACAAAATGTCCCATCCTCCGTCTGCTGAAGAGCTAGAAAAACATCTAGGCTTAGCTGGTCTAGTGTTGGAAACTGTATAGAACGATTTCCATCCAGCAAGCAAACAAAAGTGCATTGGAATGAAGAGGAAATTCACATCTAAGGAAGAATTGGAAGAGAATTTTAGTTTTCATCTCATCTTGTTAAATTTGGCTCTCTCTTGGGTGAGATCCTGAAAACTGAGGATTAGAAAGTAGATGTTTTCACTCTTCATTCTCTCTATTGCAAGATTATATCAGGGTCCATGATGAGTTGTTAGGTTGATGAAATCCCCAAAGTTAGAGATGCCAAACTGCTGCTAATGGCTATATTTGGTAGTTGTTAGTCTAGCATCTTACAGAGGACTTAGGATTAAATCAGAACAGTTAATTTTTCTTCTTTGAATGACCAGCAATTCAGGTAAACATGCACCCTATAAAACTCTCTCTTGTAAGCTCAGTATTGTCTTTTCATCTTTTCTTCCCATATGTCCACTCATCTGTGACAAAGGCATGAAAAAGGGATGAATGCTGCCTCTTCTCTCCCAACCCCTTAATACAGTCCTGCATCTTACTCAATACCAGCGATTGTGAAATTTCAAACAATGATCCATCAAGTTCATTCTGAATGCCTGAGGCTTCAGAGAAAGGCAGCACCCATGTCACATCTCCGTGCCTTTGGTCCACAGTTCAGCGCTGTGGTTTCTTTGGAACATAGAAATGGATTTCATCCGTGATTTTCAGTGATTTGCTGAAACTACAATTTTTGAGCAGTTATTAACCCTCTCATAACATGTAGAATTACAGACGCCAGTGGCATGAATGTTTTCTTCCCAGTCCTCATGGTAATCTGTCTCAGGTACTTCTGAATATATCTGAAACAACACACTGAACAACTGCATGTGTTATCAGTCGGGAAAAGTCTCTTCTTTGCCCACCTCAGTTAGTATTTCACATGTTTTTCAGAAAGGAAGTTTATACAGGAGCATTTTTACATAGAGAAAGCAGTAATAGGTGCTGAGAGGTGAGAGCTGTTCATTTAGATTTCCGAGTAGATAACTTGCAAAATGCACTTTCCTAGTGTAGTACTACTGCTATTGTCCAATTCCATCCCCACGTGCCTCAGAGTAGGGGGGAGGGGGAGGCAAATATGGGTCATAAAAAAGTTTTGCAAACACCAGCAGTTGCAGTGCCTGGGCAGAGGTGTGGATGGGAGGCAGGATGTGACAAAGTGACCCTCAGTTCTCTCCATCTGAATGCTTGCATTGCAGACTTGTTCTATCAGGGATGCAATCTGGGGGGTCAACCTTGTGGGCTGCTTAGACCCCCTAGGGAGATCCAGTAGAACTCTTAACCCTCTTCCATGTGAGAACTGTTCCAGATTTATACTCTGATATTTTTTTCTCTGTTTATGTAAATGGGGGTGTTATCTTTAGCCTTATGTACACTTCACCCTGTTCTAAATCCTAGAAATCTCATATTATCTTATAGATGTTACAGCTGTTATTTAAGTTAAGACAACTGGTCACAAAATTGTTTTCCTGTGCTTTGTTGTTGAGACATGAAATTGCACACTCCAAGAACATGCTGATGAGGGAATTATCTTCTTCACTTTGAATTAAGTTTCTTGAACTCTGTTCCCTTAACACAACTATTTTTGATGCAAAGCAGTGCAGGAATGAGAATTAACACACATTACCTTTATCCTTAGAAATCTGAAGAGTAATAGAACTACGTTTGAAAGCTTTCCTGGAAATTTCTGTCCCTCAGATATTTTCTCTCCCTGCCACTTTGCCAAATCCAGTCACAATGTAAGAAAGCAACTAGACATAACACAGTTTTCCTTTTGGCTTTTTATTTGATCATATGACTCAGCAGGAGTTGTTAAAGTGAAGTCCAGATAAATAGTGTTAATACACATTTAGAAAACTGTAGGTGTAGCCAAAACAGAATCAGCATTTTGGGCACATTCTGTGATTCCCCTGGTTTTCTGTTGGTTGCAGGAGAACACTATGGGAGAAAAGCAAAGCCTGTGAGAAAGTGGTAATAAAAGAGCTTCTGTTTCATAGAAGAAGCAATGGCAATAACGTGCAATGAAACTGCTTCATCTTCCTTATCTTTTTTCCTTTGTCACATTTGTACTGTACTGTCCCAGAAGAACACACTTTTTTTCTTCTGCAGGAAAGTTTGCTTTGTTTCTCTCTTCCAATCTTTTCTTTAAATGTATATAGGGAAGCCATTCATGAGACATTCTGTATTGTTAATATAGCTTCTATGTGTCTGACTAGATGTGAGGTAGGATTAGCCTTCATGGGTTGTAAAGTACTTTTAGAACTAAAGTTGGAGCTGGGAGGAAGTTCAGTATTTATGCAATGTAAACACGCCAAAGAAGTCAGCAATTCAGAAAGGGTGATTGGGAAGTTGGTCACTGAAGTCTAAACTGCAGGCCTAGGAGACCACTTGTCAGCTCCTACATTCAGTCACGTTTAGGGAAAGAGTGAAGAGTACAACAGCTAGCTGCTGGTTGTGGAAAAGGAGACTTGGATGCATATAGCTTTCAGCCCTTGTGAGGGGTATGCTCAAAAACCAGGTTAGATCTAGACATAGACAACCTAATATAACAAAAGTATAGTTACATTGTGATTACAATATTATCATGAGGTCTGTCCTCACGTGTGAAGTTGATTTCTGTTAGACCAAGTCACCTGATCTACCTATGCCTCAATCTACTTTTCTGTGAAGGAGATAGTGGTTCATGTTCTTTCTCTTTAAAAATGCTTTGAAATCTGTAGTGGTGGGGTAAAGAGTGCTAGTGATAATTTCAGTAGAGATTGCTGAATTGCAGTGAAGAACAAAGTATTTTTAAAGTATCTGAAAAAATGGAGCATCATGTTCTCACATGGTGTAAACATGGAAAGGCTCCAGCTGATGTCAGTGGCACTGTGCTGATCTGTATCAGCTGAGAGTCTAGCCCACTCTTATGAAGACCATTTCATACTTTTTTAGGTGAAAAGTGACATACAAGGCCTCTGGCTATCCTCTTATTGTTGACCACTGGCTCAGTCCTTTCAGCACAAGATCTCCCTGCCAGAAGCACCTTGTGCTCCAAATGGCAAACGGGATGCTGAGATTATGGAAACCCAGTGCAATCAGAAATCTGACATCTGTGAAGCTGTACTTTGCAGGCTCTTCAGCCATTTTGTTTCAGGACGTTTCAGGACTGATGCACTAACAGGTTTAAATGTGCCTTAATCCTCTTATGTAATTTAAGCTCCTCTGGGAGTGGTGGGCTTTCATTAAATTATTTTTTTATGGTGGGAGTTCTATCATATTGAGCCAGATGCTGCTTTTCATGAGAAATACTATTGTGCCTGGCCCAAACTAAGCTGAATAACTCCATCAAATTTGATTAGGTTATAAAATGAGCCTCTGCTATGTATTAGAATGCATCAGAGCATATCCTTGGCTCTTCTAAGCACCTGAAAAGGTTCCTGAATGTAACATTATCAGCCATGCTACAGCTGACAGCTTTTCCCCTTCTTTCAACATTACTTTTGACTTTTTCTACATCATTACCCATCCTACAGACAAATGCTCATAACGGCTGTTTTAGTTGAGGAGGAGAAATACATTGGTGTGCAATGGCTCAGGGGTCTCCGTTATTGCTGAATATTGCAGGAAGGTATCCAAATTAGAGCAAACTTCACTCTGAAGGAAACAAAGAAAAACGATTCAAGACCATGTTCTATGTTATTTACTCATTCACCATTTAGTGAATTAATACACTTCACAGCAAAATAGCTCCGCATATTTTGCAGATGTAGATCCAGTCCTGTGTTTCTGCGATGCCCAGACTGTTCTTCATCTCACAGGGGTTTGGAATTTGCTAGGAATGTGAGGGCAAACAGTCATATAAGGCATGTGTTCTCTTGATATGAGTTACAGCTGCGATAAGACCAGACCAGAAGCCCTATAGGTGTAAATAATGTATACAACAGCAGTATCATTGTTCTTTCAGTTCCTTTTTGAAACATTTTCTCTAAGAGCCCTGTTTTATTTATTTGTTGTTGAAATTGTCAGCATCTCCTGGATAGGCCTAAAATAAGTATTCTGTCTTACTATCCCTGTTGGCTCCCAGAGAAGGATAGTTGTGTGTATTTGCACATCATCAGGCACTATTCCTTTGTGGTTTTCATGATCCGTAATCTGTGCTTGAGCAAGTTCAGTTTGATTCTCTTGAACTGACTGTTTAGACTGCAGCCAGGGTACTGCAGTATAAACTTTTCTTTATCTTTTGCTGCGCAGTTTTCCAGGACCTACCTGGTGTTCTGCTTCCTGCCATGTTGCCCAAGTACTGCATCACCTCTTGCAGTCACTGGACAGGCAGGACCTCATCTGTCGCACTCTGCCCACCCAGGCTGAGACATTGATATGTGTCCCCCACGTGAACAGGCCTGGTTCTTGAAGGCCTGGATCCTATTCAAATCCCTAGTGCTGCTTCCCGTATTTCTTGCACTTTCATTTATTTAAAAAGTGAAGTACACAAAAGACAGCATGTCCATATCAGAAGTCGTACAATACAATCACTGTTAAATGATGTGCCCTTCAAGAGCTATGTGTAGGTTTCTGTAGGTATCAGCAGCTTCAAGAAGTGTTGGGTTCAAGTCCTATAAATCCTTTCTTAAAAGAAACATATTTATGGTTTGAGCAGAAGCCAGAGCTATATTTTTTTTTCTGAGTCAAAGAAATAAAAGTAAGTTCTTATGTCATGTTTTGAAGATTACTCTTCTCAACTTGCAGACATTTAGGCATCTTTTGGAACATAAAATAATAAAATATTTTTACGGAGTGGGGAGGAAAACAAAAACCCACAGGAAACACGATAACCATGTATATCATCTGTTCAATAAACTGAAAAGTAACAAATGGTTTGACTGGAAATTTGGCCAGCTTTGATGTTCCCAGCTGCAGCTATCTGAACTGAAGCTGAAAAGTGTCACAGAGCAACCCCTGAGCCTCATAACATCCACCTGTAAGTCCAGTTTAGCAAAAGTAGAGGCCACTGGGATGTGGCTGTCTACATCACTCCTCCCAAGCCCTGCAGCCAGGCCTTGTTTGATGAGGAGCTCTGGGGTTCAGCCCTGGCACAGGTGGCTGAACCCTGGTGTGTCCCACTGACTGTGAAGTTTAGGTCTGTGCTGTCATCCTCTGGTTAGGCATGATGAAGTCAGCTCTGGCCATTAGTGTTCCATTAGGTTTAATTTTAAATTAATTGGGTGCTGTCTGCTCAGCAGCACTTTGCTAGTCTAGTCTAGACCCCTTCTAAGCAATCTCCAAGTGGAGAACATGGGGAGAAAAGCCACCCCTGGAAGGAACCCAAGCTCCCTGGCACGCTGTCCTGGACCGTGAAAAAGCTAGCTCTACATTCCCTCCTTGACTTGTTTTCAAACTGCAGACTGCTGCCTGTAAAAACAGGAACATGTGCTTAGTTCAGCACTGATCTTGTGCAGCTCCTGTGCCTTTTCTTGAGTCTATGCACAGCAGCACTCTCTTATCATATACAGCTGGAATACAGACAAATGCTAAAAAGGGAAGCAAAGTACGGTGCATAGAAGAATCTATAAGGAACATATAGCTGACCTGGCATTCAAATTCAGTGGGTCCCTAAATGTAGTGGCTTTACCCACTAGACTATTATCCTCCTAAAACTGCAGATGAAGCGAGAGGGTCCCATACCACTCTAAGGCCTGTGAATGACAATTTAAGCAGCACTGTCTAAGGTAACTACAGTGTTGAATACATTCTCTCAGAGCCAAATCTTTCAAGCTCACAGAAGTTAAATAAAAATTTTATATACACATGGAGTTTTATCATATGCATCTGGAGCCAATCAAACAGTTCCCTAATGAAATATATAATGGTAAGCCAAGGACAAGGTTTAAAAATACACATTTTAGGAAATGTCTTTGATGGAAAGTCAGTTTTCCAACCACTGGAGAGTGACAAACATTACATTGTTCTTAAAGGTGGCACATAATTTAGTAAGTGATTTTAAGCAGAGTTCATCAGCTCTGAAGGAAACATTACCTGCAGTGCTACAAGATTTAATGACAGTGGAAGGGAAGGATGTTACGGAAATACCTAGCTCATTTCGGACTAAGAGCAGTTAATGAGCTCCTGACATGGGAGGTCTTGTTCCAAGTAATTTCTCTGAATTCCTGGAGTATATTAGCCCTGATCTTTTTCCATGGGATCCAAAGGGAATGCCACCACTATGCTGTGTGGGAGCAGGCCTGACCCATTATTAGCTACTTTATGGTTGCCAATGAAGACATGATATTTTGGCTTTCTTGTGTTCAGCTTGAGATTGCAGATGGAACCTTATAGGCTTTGTTCTATATTCTATGTTCTATTTTGCTGTTGCTTCTTATGTCTGTACCAAAATACAAACAAGGGCAAAATGTAACATTCAAGATTCTATTTCTTAAATCTTACAGTAGATAACTCATCACAGATGCTTTTGCCCCACTTAAACAGAAAAGAATTTTTTTTTTAACTTTCTTTAACTGCTTTGCTGATGAAAACTGTTACAATTTCTAAACGATACTTACTGCTTATAGATTACTCAAATGGAAGGTATTTCACTGAAATCTCAGAAATATTAGTTATATATTACTAGTTGGAGTCTATTGTTTGTCCCAGGTATCAGGTACATTACGTAACCTTGAAGAAATGTAGTTGTATCTAGAAAAATGGAACTCTACACTCTACAACTTCCTGAAGGGAGGTTGTGATGAGGAGGGGGTCGGCCTCTTCTTCCAGATAACTAATGATAGGACTCGAGGTAACGGCTGCAAGTTGCGCACGGGGAAATTTAGATTAGATATCAGGAAAAACTTTTTCTCTCAGAGAGTGGTCAAGCACTGGAACGGCCTGACCAGGGAGGTGGTGGAGTCACCAACCCTTGCGGTTTTTAAGAGGCGCCTGGACAAGGTGCTACAAGATATGGTTTAGTAGCTTAGTGGGTAGTATTGGTGATAGGATGACGGTTGGACTAGATGATCTTGAAGGTCCTTTCCAACCTGTGATTCTGTGATTCTGTGACTGTAAAGAGACTATAATAGGCCTTAGGGTAAATCTTGTTTCTTGAAAGGTATTTTCTATTAGTGCTTCTCACAGCAAATTTTGTGGTAGTTATCAGCCCTAATTTGATTTCTCCTGAATGGAAATCCTCAGTAGCTAAAAAGCTATAGCACGGTGTCAGTAGAAGTAGATGCTTCTTTCTTTGCCAGAGCTTCCCATTTTGCCTCTGTCTGTTTAGTTGCTGAATGAAACACCAGTTTCCATGAACCTTTCACCATTTATGCAATCTGTGAAGTTCCTGTCTTGTAACATCTTGAAAAGACACATTATTTGGGAGAAGCTGAGTTGCTGCCCCCTGATAACCTAAGACAATATATATGTGCTTTTTGAAGACCACCCAAATACTATCACTGATGTCTACAGATCAGTTCATCCCAATGTTAAGTAACTCATTCTGATAAAGCAGGTAATAGAAAAATCAATTATAAAGCCTCCTCTGCTACTCAATAGACAGCAGTCTTTCTCAACATAGTTTTGGGGTTTAAATTTGTGTTATTAAAATACAGGCCAGATAGGGAATAAGAGCCCTACTGCAAATTCCAGTGTGTGGCTGAGTAGTAGAACAGGCAAGCGGATGCTGAGAAAGTGACGTATGCCATTACAGAGTCTGAAACCTGGAGGCAAAATACTAAAATGCAGAATTGCTTGCTAAAGCACATACATGGTAGGAAAATATTTTTATGAAGAAAATCTCAAAACTATTTACAGACTTTATTACTGAAGAAAGTTACGTTGTAAAGGAGTTGTAATGATGGACTGGAAGGGTACAAATTACCTGAGACAACACATTTTAGTGTAGAACAAAAATAGGGTCATTTAGGAGTGGTCCTAACTTCAAAGCTACTCCCAGAATTGGAAGAACAGCTCAAAGGGACCAAAATAGTCATGGATGATGAGGTCTGAATGGCTGACACACCTACTGACATTTTTCTATCTGCCAGTTTTTATAACCTTACAAACAATCAGCAGGTGGGGCAAACACCAAAATTTCTTACTTTTACCACCCACAGAAAAAGCTGTTCTGTAGGAAGCTCTGAGACCTAAGAAGCTCTGAGATTCTGGTGAGCTTAGAATGAAATGCAAAACGAGAGTCCTGACCAGTTTTGGTCACCAACATTTTAATGGCACTTCTTGTGTGAGTAGGAGTGCTGGCACCAGCAGGCTGGCTGGAGCCAGAGGGGTCAGTGTGTTCTGCTGACCTGAAAAGACCCTGCAGTTTTGGTTCTGTACAGTATGCTTTGGGTCAGAAAACTTTAGCTTGTGATGTGTGCAGCTAAACAGCTGCAATGTGTTTCACCTTTGTGGTGGGTAAAGCAGAGACTGATGTGATTTAAATTTTTTTAGGTGTTTACCAAGGAGATACATACACATAAATGAGAGGGATAGATACATACAAGAACTTTAATATAGATGTGAAGAACTTCAGAACTATATTACCTCCATGACTTATGCAGTCTATGTAGCTCTCTGGATCCCTTTCAACTTGAGAAAGTCCAGTACACCTCTAGAAGGATATTCACATGTGGATGCTTGCTTTAAGAGAACAGAAAAGTAAAAATGTAATGGAAAGTTGGACTGGCATCCCAGTTCCATTCATGTTAATGGCAACGAGCCCATGATTTAAATAATTTAGGATATTGCCTTAATTGGTTCTGGATACACAATCTTCTGTTAATGTCTTTCCTCCCACAGTTTCTCTGAAGGAATGTGCTCTAATGAGAAAATGTTCTGTCTATTTTATTAAGGACTGAGTGCTAGCCATGAAGACAGTTCCCATAAAAATCACCATGCAGAGGTGGATTAAATCACAAACACCAGAGCCAAGGGCCCCAGCTGCTGGAGTCATGTGATTATCACAGAATTCAAGCTTCTGTCTTTTGTTTGGGGCGGGGGGAAAGACTTTAAAAACACAACTACTGTGTAACTGAGGAAGCAGTGTTTGAAAAACACAGAAAGCCCTGAGAGGTACAAACTGTACCTTAATACAAAACCAACTCCAGATTCATTGGCTAGGTCAACAAAACAAATGTCTTCATTTGCAAGTGCCTTAAAGCATTTTGTATGAAAAAAAATCTCAAAATTTAACTGAAGTGCTTCAGCTCAGGCCACCTATGGATATTGACCGAGAGGTTAGGAACAAAGTCCTCACATTCTGTTCTGTGGACACAAGAAGTAGCCAATTTCTTTTTTTTCTCCTGACCAAGTGTGCCTCCTGATCATGCTTTGTACACCTGAAAGTCAGGCAGGCACGTGGCAGCTGTCACTGCTTGTCCTGGGGAAGGAATTAGGCTGCCTGCAGAGATCCCTTGCAGTGAGCTCTCCTCCCTCCACACCCCAGCTTTAGAGCCTCGGCTCAGCAGAGGCTGAGTGAAAATAATTGCAGCCAGCAGCTCTGCAGCAATCCAATCCAAGAGGATTTTTTTTTTTTTTAAAGAGATTTGTTCCTTTAGGATATTTTGTTTACATTTAGTCTCTTCTACTTTCAAAAGGGCATCAGGAAATCTTGTCAGCAACTCACTGTGAAGAGAGAAGGGAGAGGGAAATGGTTACACTGGGTTGTCACTGGTGGTTCAGGCAGGCTTAAGACACAGTAAAATAGAAGGATTAACTAAAAGTTTGTGTTGCTTCATGCCAGAACCTTGTTGCATCACCTAAAGGCTCATCTATGGGAAGAGCCTGACTTGGACGCTGGTAGGAAAGGTGAAATGCAGAAACCAGACAGTAAGTCATTTTGGGATGAGGGAGTGGGTAGGAACAACCTCAATGTCACTTGGGGTGGAAAAGTGGCCTTTACCTTTATAGCTCATTAGGAAAAGATGACCATGCTGGCCTGGGAGGGAACGTGACCCTTTGCCAATGTTACTGCAAGAGAGGAGAAGAGAGTCTTCTCTGGCTTTTCTAGGGCACCAGGCTGCCCTCTCCCAGACCTGCACTCTAGATCAGCAGTTCTCTTTGCTACCCACAGCAAAAGGATTAAGCACAAGCAAGCTCATTTGCTAGTGAGGAGGGTGAATAACTGTATCTATTTCTTGGATAGGAAATGTGTTTGTGTCCTCACATCTGTGTACACATGATTTTGTTGTTGTTGTTTTTATAGCATGGCTAATACTTTGCTGTGGAAATTAAAAAGTTAAATGCCTGTATAGAATTTAAGGGTACCTGTTTTTATCCAGGCTCTTTTACCTTTTCTGCAAACACTGCACATAGTAGATTATTGTTAGGTGAGCTTTCAGCATGAATAATAATTTCAGCAACTTTCTTCAGCAAGCTGTAGCCACTGCATCTGCTTAATGGATTATCGATTATAACGATCCTTGAGATCTGTCTGTAGCCTGTCCCTGGTGCATTTTGGGATACATCCTGTATGGTTCTTCATGTCAGCCTATTGGCACATATAGCCATGCATAACTCTTTGTATGATTTATACGTAAACAGATATGCTTTTATGTCACGCGTCTGCATTTCCTCACATACGTATGCTTTTCCTACCAACAGCTATAAAGGCACAGATGGCCTTGTATTGTTTTTCCTTCAGAGCAGCAGGTTTGCTCTTTTGAATGTTTAAGCAATACTGCTTCTTGAAAGTTGGATCAAACATTTGTATGTAAAACTCAAAATCTTAGTTGACACCTGAGTTCCTGAAAACTGCCAGTGAAGATTTGCTTTACACTGCTTAAATATTTGAAGCCACTTACTTTCCAGTGAAGAATGATTCTGATTCAAGTTTTCTGATTTCCTGAGGTCTAGCTCAGGAGAGCTTTTTTGAACATATGCTTGCAAGAAGTTGGAAGGAGTTCTGCTCCACAGCATTACCTGAAGTTAGAGATCAGTGTGTTGGGTCCCGTGGCACTGCAGTGACTTTCCTATGGAATGGTTTTGTCTGAAGTGACCATGTGAAATAAGCTGTGGCACTGCACCGAAGAGGTGCCATGTGGGATCCTTTGCTAGGGATATGCAAATACTTTTCTCCTGTTCAGGCTTTCTGTGGTTGAATTGTTGTGTAAACATAGTGAAAGAATGAATGGTCAGTGGCACAGAGCAGGACTTTGATATTGATTGGTGTCACCGTTGCATAACACTTTAGGGACCCTGTAAGAAGCAGGGTCAAATCAATCTTAATGTGTTTAAATACTCAGAAATAAAGTAGTGGAAACATTTTTGGAAAAAATGATCAGATCTTACCAGAACATGATGTTCATCAAGCACTGAGCCAGACCTAACTCCCCTTGTCTTCAATAAAGCCATGATTTCACCAGCTGTATTTTAACTGAGGCAAAGATAACACAATTAATATTGAAATCAGTGGAAATGCAAGGCACTCTGCGTATCAAAATGTACTTTGCAGATTTATGCCTTCATTTACTGAAATGAATAGTGTGGACCAGTGAAAACCCACACACTTAGGGCTTTTTGATGCAAGAATATGTGGAATTCCAGCATTTATGTCAATGCAGATCTCAGATCCTTAAAAATTTATGCATTTATGTTGTTGCATTGAATATACACATGGGAATGTAAGTCACAGAGGGCCTTACAAATCAAAATGATTTGCTTAGATCACCTGGCGAATTCATGAGAAAAGGGGGCTAGATTTAACTTGCCTTTATTCCCCATCCCAGGAACTAAGAACAGCCCCTGTGGGCAGTGGGCAGATAGCAGGTTGTGAAGCCCTTCTTCTCAGCACTGTATTAGAAAACTTTTATTGCTACATAACCACCCCTTCCGCTCGTCAGGCCATGGCCCATTATTTTCACCTAAAATTTCTCTGTCTCACCCTGGGAAGTAACCTCCTTGATATATAATTTGTTTTTGAAGCTGGCTTTACATGTGAAAGTATAGATTCCACCCAAGACTATTCTGGAGTGACAGCAACTAAAACTTGTATGTGTACTGGTGATATGTATGCTATAGACAGCTAGATCAATAAACTAATTCTTTTGGGGCATGGGATCAGAACTTACTTAGTTTAGATTCACACTAGAAATAAGACCACAAAGTAAGTTCCAGTTCTGTATCAAAATATCCTCAATATTGAACTAGGTCGAGATATAACATTGTGGCTTCAGATTTGTCTCCCCAGATTTTTCATAATTCTTGTATGTTCATGGTTGTTTTTTTTTGTTGTTGTTGTTTAATTGAGGATACTTTTTAATCATGCCTATTGGCACATGAAACATTCAGCTTTCTGAGAGAAAGAATGTATTTCTTAAATAGCTGAAGTAATGCTGTTTTAAAATCAGCTTTGAGTCTGGAAAAAGCTGTTTTGTGAGGTTTCCAGAGGTTCCTGCCAAAGTGCCATGAGACCATTATTTCACATTTGCTTCCAGATTTATCTGGAACCCAGAAGTGCAGACACAACACAGAAAAGCTGGAAGAAACAAGAGTTCACTAGCCATTTCTGAACTTTCAAAATGAATTATTTCTGGTTCAGTTTGAGAAAAACATAGGACTTTGGGCAGGGAGGAAGTTGACTTGATTTCCCAACACTCTTCTATTCTAAAGGAAACCCTCTTCAGATTAAAGATCAGTTTGATTAATTAGAAGATAATTATCCGTTTGCTGACTAAACAATAGTTTCTTCTGTTGAAACTAAACAATAATTTCTTCTGTTGAAGTCTGTGCTTAAAACATGTTCCTATTCAGAAAAAAAAGAATAATTGCCATTGAAAGTTCCAATATTTATTTCTCACCAATATCAGAAAAATATGCTCCATTTTAGAGAAAACAAGAATAGAAGACAATACTCAGAAAATAACTAGTATTCCACCGAGCAGGACAAACAAGCATGTATGGCAGGGTGACATTCAAGTGTTTGACCAGAGTCAGACAGAAAAGAGACTAAGTCCAAATCTCTCTTATGCTGTTTTAAAGCACTGTCCATCAGCCAGATACCTATTTTGGGCTTATCCACTCTCTGGTTTTGATCAGAGTTTCTTTCCTGGAGGGAAGCTTTTTGTTGAAGCTGTTCTACTTTTAAGAAGAGTTTCACTTTCAACGAGCCGAGGTTTTCAGATGAAACCCTGCTTTACTGGGAATTTCATAACAAGCTGTACTTCATTAAACATCTGCTTTTAGGGAGTTGAATTTTTGTCCTTCCTTAGTATCATCCTTCATTAAAAAGAAAGGGTAAAAAAAAAAAAAAAAAAAAGTGGTGCTCCTTGGGCCAAAGCCTACCCAGAGTTAAACCTATTCATACTTCAACAGGTCAAACTTTACGTTAGTCTAACATCCCAGGCTGTGTAAGCCATGTTATCCAATGGTGGCGCACATAGCTATGTGAAGCACAGCACTAACAGGTCTGCCTGAACTCCAGGGGATCATTTTGAAGATAACTACAAAGTTTTTGTACTGCCTGCAATTGCTTGGGATCTGGTAAAGGGATCCTGACAAAATATTGCAATTCGTCAGCTTAACTTTCTCCTCAATATGCACATGTGTATGTATATGTGAGTACATGATATAGAAATAGCAATTTCCGCCAGTAACTCACTCATCATCTCTCCCATATTGGTAGCAGATCTTATGTGTGAACCGAGGAAAAGGTTGACAAGTTAGGTCCATGTGGGAATGTGTGCATATGGAGTTAAACACACTCAGGTCTGACTGGAGAGGGGTGATTATAATGCTGTGCACATTCCTTCAGGTATATGCACGTCACAAACCTGCTGACCTGAAGCAGTCATGTTGCAGGCAGCCCAGCATGGCTTCCTGCCTGCTGTGACCTGGCATAGCCTAGGACAGCATGAGGTTCTTTGGTGAGTGACCGGCAGCCACTGCTTCCCTAGGAGTGGAATCTCAGAGGCTAGAGGCAAAAGGCAAGAAAATTCTGCAGAGTTAGCTTTCTGAAGTCATGAAGTAGGCAGGTTAATTTCTTCAAATTAACGCTTTCAGGGAAGTGGTCATTCTTCCCTCCCTTCTGCTGGTGACTGGGGAGCTCTTTCCTAAGTAGAGGTCCAGATCTCAGTACTTCTCTAAGTGCTGAGCAAACACCACCCCCTCTGTGATACCAATGCAGTGGAAATACCAGGATGCCACAGAAGAGATGTTTGCTTCTGCCTGCCTCCTTTGGACCTTCTCTGAACCTTTTTTCAGTGACATTTAGTATAACAAAATTGATTTCTGTAAGATAAAGTACATTTTAATTTCTGAAAGGAAACCAGTTTAGGCATACCTTCATTTTTTCCCCATGTAAATTAACTTTTTGTTAGTAGTACAGCAGTATACAAACCTCAAGGAAATCCAAGCTGATATTGGTAAAGCAGAACACAATAGCTTGGTCTGCTTTTCCAAACAGCTTGATGCTCCTAAAATTAAGTATTGGTGTATGCCCAAATATACTACAAAGAAAGAATTTCCTGTGGTATTTTGGTGCTCCTGTTTGGCTCCAACTGGAACCAAGAAATGTAGAAACCATTACAGACATGAGAAATAGCTGCAATAGTTTGCATTTGTGAAGTGGTCCAGATACTAACAATAATGGGCTGTGGTTTGAGTGCACATGGTAAAATGGCTCTGTTGCAAGAACATAGCTTCAAATGAAGTGGTGAAGAGGAGGGAAAGACATTAATTATATTCGGGTTGGTATACTTTGATCAGAGGTGTAGCTGCCTATGAAACTGAAATGACTGTTAATTCAACCACTGACATCATCTAACACAAAGTAATGAAAGTGTGGCAATTTTTAAATAAATGTAAGAGACTTTAATTATCTCGAACTTAGACTTGTTTGGGATGGCAGAAAAGAGGGACAGGTCATGCCTTATCCTGTCTCATTCTAGTTTATGCACAGAGACACAGTCAAAGGCAAGTAAAGGATTTAGACAGGTTCCTTTAATTCATGTAGTGAATTCCTCCTGACAGTTTAACAACTCCTACTGTACTTAGGCATATTTTACCCTCAAGTACAAAATGATCTAAATTTTCTTATAGTAGGCAACCATGACCACTTTTGTTATGAATAGAAAGGGAGCAGGGGAGGCCTGGAGCTAACTGGCATGATTTACTCCGAAAAATGAACATAGACCTGAACATTCATGGAGAGGAACAGATGCTTTTACTTTCATTGAGAATTCTTGACAGCAGTTACTGAATTTGATGGTATCTTCGTCCATACATATTCTTGGGCTATACACTCAGATAAAGTTTGGACTATGCACGTTGATTTGTTGTGCCAAACCCACAATTACTGCCTATTCAAAACACCTGGTAATCTCCAACAATTACTGGGGTGGCTGCGTTTATAATATCAAAAATAAACACAAATTTCTGATAGCAGCAAGTGGGAACCCTCTTTCTAGTAACTTTTATTGCATAAGCACCTAATTAAGACAATCAGGCTTAGGTGCTATTATATTAAATGCTAAAGAATACCCAAAGATACAGTTTGTGCCTTAAAAACTCTTGCAGAGTCAGTGGAAAGTATAAGTTAGTGTTGCCTTCTTTAATGGCAATATTATCCTTGCATCCCAGGAAAATCAAACAACAAATCACATTCACGCAGTACTCATCAGTAAAACACAAAGCTGAGCTGAACAACATTTACATGACATGAATCACAAACTGTAAAACGCCCAATAAAATTTCACAACATACCTGTGGAACAAGTTTTGCAATGTGCAAATAACACAGATTCCCCATTACCAGGAACTAAAAAAAAGTCTACCAACGTACACAATACGAATTCTACAGCATACATGAAAAACAAGTTCCACCATATGTACGAGGGTTTGAAGAATAAATAGAATATCTTAATATTCACTTAAACCTGAAGTGACCCATTGTGTCATAATAATCTTTTTTTTTTTTTTTTTTTTGTGTGTGTGGTCTTCTGTTGCCTCAAGGTTTCATTTATGAAGGTAAATTAATGTGAGAACTGGTCTTCTAAATAAATTGTCGTATTTGTGACCTGAAATAACACAAAATGGCTAGAGCTGGTCTTTCATTGGTCCCATAAATTGGTCCCTGTCATGAAAGCTTCTGAAAAACAGAAATGCAAATAGAAAGGAATATGGCCATCTGAAGCATAGTTACAAGAAGTCTGTGCTATGTACCTGTGTAACATACACAATGCAGACTCATGGCTGAACTCCATGGCAGCCAGAGGAATGAGCTTCCAACAAGAGGAAAGACAAAATGCGCTATATGTATTTACAAAACAAATGATGCAATGAATTCCGCATATAGGCTTGGGCTTACCCCACATAATTTTAAGCACCTAAATGAGATGTGTCAGGCTGTTTTTAGCTTTTGCTCCTTCCATACTCAGTGAATACTCAAGACAGCAGTCTGCTTGCTTGGTAGTCAGCTTCTGTGATTCCTGCCATTCTCCCCTTCTCTCCCAGCCTGCCAAGTCATCGCACACTACCTTCTTTGCAGGCTAGGCAAGAGGCAGCATCTTCTGAGGTTGCTTTGAAGATATGCATGTGCAGGTCAGCTAGTGGGTTGGCTAGCTACATGGTTTTTCTAGCTTTGTGGGTTGGCTATCTTTGCAGGTTGGCTAGCTGTGCTGTTTGGTTAGCTATGCTGGTCAGCTAGCATGTGGGTTGGCTAGCTGTGGTGGTTGGCTAGCTGTGCGGGTTGGTGTGCCATTCTGGCACATCAAACAGAACTGGTAGCTATGGTGCACACAGGGTAACATTCCCTTCAGGCAGCCTGTAACTTGTGTCTTCCATCTCTCTAGCTGCTGGGTTTTCACAAAATACATGGAAATCTATTGCAGAGAGCTCTAATCTGTGGTTGGTTTTGGCTTTAATAGATAAACAGATTACAGAATTTACAGGGAGAGAGAGGGCAGACAGGTAGGTAGTAGCATGGTACAGGAAGGTTTTTCTTCTTAGGAGACCAAATAAAATAGCACCACAGCAATGAACAGGGGATGACAGGGGTAAACACCCTTAAGTGTAGTGACCTAGGCAAAACTAAAACAAAACAAATCATTAAACACAGCTATAGATAACAGAAATATCCACAGTCTTATGATACTGGCTAAGAAATAGAGGGTATATAAAGGAATCCATTCTGCTAATATCGGTATATAAGATAACTACCATTGTCCTTGAGTTAGAAGGATGTATCTCCTCTTTGTTAGTTATTCCCTGTTAGATTTCTTTAAACTACTTGGCCTTGCAGCTGTGGAGACACACAAATGTTGCTTTAATTATAGGAGTCTCAGAGAAGTTTAGTGACAGTCCTAATAACAGCAGAAACATGCAAGAACTCAAAGAAAGGAGATATATATTTCTTTGCTTTTAACTGAAGCAAAAAGGAGTGATGGAAAAGAAGAGTAGAAAGAGAAGGAAAGCCTGGGCATAGAGAGAGGAACAGGAAAGAAAATTACAGAAATAACAATGTGGAGAAAGCAGAAAAAAAGAGATTTACCAATCCCAGGCAGTCTGTCAGGAGGAGTGTTACAACATGAAGAACTTGATTCTTGTTCAGGAACATGTGCACAGTGGAGAAATATCCAGTTTGTCAACAGCTGTAGGAATAGGCATCTGTACTTTTCTATCTCAGGCAGTTTCCTTGTGACAAATTACTTGGCCGCGTATTGTGTAATGGGGGAATGCACGAGCCCATGTGGTATCCAAATAAGCACTATTGTACATTAGGCTGTATTAGTTTAGTATCCCAGCAATATTCTTACCAGTGATGTGTTGTTGTACCTGTTGATTACAGCAATGATGATACTCCTTTGCCTACTGGAATTCCTCTATACAAACTACAGTTTCTCTTTGGAAAAGGGTGAGAATTCATCAAAGAATGATAGGATTTGTTCTTCTTGGGTATCTGTGAGGAGTAGGCCATCTACATCCGAGAGCCAACAGAAAATTATTAGATATACATTATCTTTTCAATGCTGCTTATTAGCAAAGAAATTGGAAAAACTGGTAGTGAATGAATATTCATGCAATCAGGAGTCAGAATTTTGTATCTTATTCCTGCCTAATCTTTCAGTTTTCCTGTGTGGCCTTAAAGTATACTCTTGGCTATACTTGTTTGTTCTACTCAACAAAGGAGGCTCATATGTTTAAAGTAGGGCACCTACTTAAGTGTTTTCTTGGATTAGGGTCCTTCAGAGGATTTCCTCATCTCGGGGGGGGTGGTGGTGGTGGTGGTGGTGGTGGTGGGGTTGGGGAAGATTAATTGTTTAAGCATTAGGCCTTCAAGGCCTAGTCTTCCAAGAAATTCAGCTCTGAATGCTGGGCTGGGCTGACTGAACCCTTTTATGATGGCCAGACTTAGAACTGTGCAGGTTTTTGTCTTCTAAGTATTGGAGAGAGGGTGAAAACAGGAGGACGGGAGTGCTGAGCAAGTAAAAAGAGATTTAGCAGCTGAAAGAAGCAGTGGAAGAGAAAACAAGAGAAAGCCTGCTACAGCTACAATTTAAAACTTCCTCAGGATACAGTCATGGAAGAGAAGATAGTATCAGCTTCTGCCTTCTCATTCAGTTATGTCATACCAGTATTCAAGATGAGAAAAATCAAAGCTATGTGATTACAGTAGATTTTGAGATGCTGCAATTGACCATGAAGCCCTGACCACATTAGTAATGGTGATACAGCTTTCTAAAAGTGCTGTGCCATGTAAGGTAAATCATAAGGTTTACTTCAGAAAGGTAATGATGTTTGGAAGAAGAGTTAATGGTATGATAATCAACAAATGCTCATTTTTTTCCCCATCTAAAAAGCATCCTTGTTTAATGTAATGACATTTCTTTAACCTGATTAGAAGAGCTGAAAACTATTAAATGTTCCCATAGTTACCTTATATCCTTGAAGACCTTTTTGCTACTCTTATATGTTGCAACAAAAGCTAAAATTACTTTCCTGCCACCTTGCACATACTTTGGATAATTTTAGCCCGTGATTGGTTTCCACATAACCTAGTCCCTCGAAGTGTCTTTTGTTCAGCGTTTGCCAAAGGGTTTACTAGTAATGTTATTTCTTACAAATTGTGCCTTGCTTTGTTCTGACTAAGCCCTCCTGAAATGCTATCTGTTCCACAGAGCATTCCTTCTGCAGCGATCACATGCCACTGTGTTTGCTCTGTGCTTACTGAACTGCATTGTACTTGCGCATGCCCCTCAACTGTTTTTTCCAAGAGAGTTTCTGTTCTGCCCTGTATTTTTTTCTTTGGTTGTGAATAACTTATGGTACTCTATAAATGACAAAAAAGCTCATAACAATCTTGAATAGAAGAGGAGATCATCCAAGGCAAAAAGTGAATAATATACCACTTCTCCAAGTGTTGATATAAACTGGAATAATGGTATGAAGCAAGCCAATAAATCATCTTGCAGTGCACTTCAAACACTTTTTTTTTGACGCTGTGAGTAAACACACTTGCTGAGACAGGTCAGACCTGGGATAGCATAGGGTTTTTCTAAGAACTGAAGGTTTCTCAGGTATGCAGGAGTACTTTGTAAGTTTAACCTGCTAATCTAACTTCACCCTTACCACCTATTTTCCCCAACCCTCCACCTTTTAAATGCATTTTAGCATTGCGTTCATGGAAATACTAGAACAAAGATTACAGAGCTCTGAAATTTCAGCCAAGGAAGAAACTCTGCCAACAATTTTTACCTGGAAAAAAAGTGCTTTTCAAAAGAAAAGATAAGTGATAGTCTTTGTTTTAATCTAGAATTGCACAAATCAGTTGGCTACTGTGAGGCATAGTTATTTGGCATAACGTGTTGCTTTGGGAGCTGTTTCCAGGTACAGCGTGGAGCAAATCAAGCCCTTTCTTGTTTCTGGGAGTTCCCTGTCCTTGCCATGGAATTGCATTAAGCAGTCAGATTGCTGTGGTCACTGGCATAATTGGGTCTGGTCCCAGAAACGATGGGAATTAAGCCAAAGTCTCTGAGGGAGATAGAAAGGGCTCTGTAAATAGTTGTAATTGGGTCTAACTTTGAAAAAATCATTAATGGTGCTGTGTCTTTTAAACTCCTAATGGTGCTCTTACACCGTAACCCACCTTCTAAATGTCTACATTGCGTGCCTATTGTTACCCAGATATCCATATGGAAGACATAGAAGAGACAGGTTGGATCCTTGTTTTTTTTCCATGCTTTTTTTATGTCTTCCCTCTGGTGTAAGAAACAGAAGCCCTACCAGAAGGCAGAAGTGTTAAAGGTTTCTACTACCCAGTGGGGCAGCCCCACATGTGTAACTGGAGAACCATTTCAAGTCCCCACTCGTACCATCACTGCTGCAGTTGTATGTAACCCAGCTGATAACCAGGTTCTTTGAGTACCCTGTCTCCTGAGTGATCTTTCTGCAAACACTTGAATTGGTTTCTGCAGAATCTAAAGGACAGAGATAACTTTAGAGGGGAAAGATACCCAAAGGAAATCAGTCATGTCAGATAACGATACTCTCTGTTGTGAAAGAACTAAGTATGAGACAGGAAGAACAGCTGTGTGGGTGGGAAAACAACTAACTGTTGGGAAAAGAATTGGAGCTTTGGTGTCTCTTTTGGTAAGACAGGAAAAAAACTAATGTGTATATCCATATGCCTTAAAGAAATTCTTGATGTATGAGAGAACAGGATGAGCAAGACTCACAGATTTTTACAGGAGGGACTTCTTGGTCAAGACAGTGAAAAGCAGTGCTTAGAGCAGGGATGTTGCTATCCCATTGTACAGGTAAGTTTGTGTGGCATTAGGCAGGCTGGCCCACTTGCTGTTCTGTGTTTCTCCAGTTCTAAGATGGGGAAGTGATATTTGCCATGTTTTCATTTTTTTGGGCCCAGCAGGATGGCAGCTGTAGGAAAATGGAATGGTTTTCTTGAAAGGTCTTTTTTGCCTTTAAGAAGTGACTGAGTCAGATCAAGTCCTCCATGTGAAAGAGTGAAAAAAGAAGCTTGAAGAATGACTTGTGTGCCTGAAAGCTTGTCTTCTAGTTGGTCAGACAAAATACACTGACTTTGTCTAGAAACTTTGTTCTAGACAGCAATATACTAGAGTCATGGTGTAAAATCTAATGTCAAGACAGAATTTTCTTCATATGAAAAACACTGGCAAAACTGAAATGCAAGAACCAGAGTATAACTGTACCTTGCCTGTGCTGGCACTAAAGGCACTCCAGAAAGGGGCTCTACTGGTGCGGGTTAATTAACACACTTATATGAGGCTTTGTGTGTGATATATCTGATGATCAGAAAAGAATAAGTTGGATGTTCTGCCTGTGGGTGTGGACCTGGACACAAAAAAACAGCTGTATTTTTCAAAAGTCAAGATTATTACTTAACTTTCACACAAAGTGTACTCATTGACACTGTTTTATAACTAGTGAAGAATGGCAAAAATCTATGGAGCTGGGGAATTACTGAAATCATGTAATATTCTTAAAGCCAGCCCCATCTGTATTTAGGAGAAAAAAATGCAGTAGAAACAATGCAATCTGAGAATTATTTTCTCAGCTTGAGTTCTCATCCCAAAGTTCAGGGATGGACCTGTCTAGTTTTCTACTTTTTTTGGCCTCATCTCAGCAGCATCTGAATGTTTAATGGTGTTTGAGAATCTTCATGATGCTTGTGAGGTAGAAAAAGTATTCTTGTTTTCCTTTTGGTTTTAGGAGGAAAAGAAAGATATGTGAAGTGAATTGCCAAAGGGCATGCTAATACCCATGCCACAGCCAGAAATCAGCTGCAAGTTTTCAATGTACCAGCCCAGATTTTTTCATTTATATCTATTTATGCACCATATGACTAGGTAGATGTGTTGTGTAAAGGTTTCATACTATTTCATACTATGTGTTTGCTCAAAGCATGGGTGTTTTACGTAGTTGCTGTGACATTATTGGAGCATTCCTTGGTCAAACACACACCAAACTCACTTCCTTGAAGAGCATTTCAGTGCTCTGATACACAAGGAGAAGTGGCTCTAAGATCTTCCACCTTCTTGGACCGGATTCAGGGTCAAGGGGATATTTCCAACAGTTGTATTTTTCAACAAAGAATGTTCTGAAGCCCAAGGCTGTGTGAACTGAATAAATGCTCAGAGTACACACTTCTATAAGAAGCTTGCTTGCCTACTAAGCAATTCTCAGCAATGTCTTTGGCCTCTAGCTATTGTTATTTGTTTGTACTGTGGCAATGCCTAGAGGCTCCAGTCGTGGATCAGGGCCCCGTTGTACTAGGTATTGTAGACACATAACAAAAGGGTCTTTGTCATACTCTTAAGGCAAATCTGAGGTGGGTCTGGGAAAAGAACTTTCCTGAATCCAAAGTCCCAAGGCTGACTTCTAAGCAGTTTACTGTACTCCAGGCTTTGGTTTTATCCTTCGTTTTCTCATCTATACTGTTCATTCAACACAGATAATAAGTAAACTCTGAAAACACAATGAAAAATGCAAAAAACCTGATGTAATTACTTCTGTACTTCTCACTGCCTTTTTAAATGGATATCCAGTCAGTGACTGATAGTGGCGCCTTGGGGACTCTGCTGCTGCTGGAGTCACCCATCTTTGGCTTGCCCCATCCCTCAGAGTGTTTTGTTGTGGTGACAAGCATATTCTGAGGCAGAAATGAAACTTTCCAAAAGCAATCTTCTTCTGTGGATATGTCAGATGTGTGTATTTCATGTGCCTCATCCATATGCCATTGCTGGGGGTATTTGCATGACAACAGGATTTTTGCTCCTCAGTCATTCATCATCTGCTGGCACTTGAAGTCACATTCCTTTCTGTACCAGATCACATTTGGTTGCTCTGGATACTGTTGTGATGCCACAAACAGAGGATTAGAACTTGCTGCAGACCTTCCTCTCCCAGAACAAAAGGTTCTGCTTCTGAATGTTGTATTTGCAGTACAGGCAAGGAGAGCAGTGATGGTACTGAAGTTCCATAAAATCTCCCACCCTAAACATGTGGCAATGATATGCATATCTCCCCAGAGGGCCCTGGGTGAATAGAATAAAGAAGTAAACTTGTATCAAAACTATGAAAGTGCAGGTACCTACAAAGTTATAGCCCATTGCTGTTCCATTCTGCTAAGTCTTACTAGCAAATATTCAATTACTGGTTCAGCACTTCAGGTTATTTTTTTATTATTATTATTCTTTTTTCTTCTGGAAATCCTCTTTAGCTCTGCTCACAAACTAAGAATGGGAAGAAGTTTTTCCAGATTTTGGAAATACTGCTTATCTGCGGCACAGGATAGTTGAAGTCACAATCACAGAAAATGGGTCTGGAAAGTCCCTTGAGGGGATTCATTATCCATTAGGGAAATATTGTGTAATTCAAGGGAAGAGAAGAAGGTCTGAGAATGTAGTTTATACATTTCTGACCTTCAAAAGTAGGTCTGTAAGAAGTGACCCTATTTCAAAATCCACCTTCAGCTAATGGAAATGAAAAAAAAACATATTTATGGCAAAATAATAATATTAAGGATCATGTAAATTCTCAAAATAACTCAGCATTTAACACTGATAAATCTTAGCTATTTTTATTTATGTGCTGATCAATTAAACACCTTTACATCTCATTTTTGGATGAATTTTGCTGGAATATTCTTATCCCTAAAATAAAAATAGAATTAATAGATTTAGCCACTGGTGTTGGGCATGTTTCATTATCCTTCTCTGCTATGGTTTAAAAATTTGAGAGAACAAACATTTATCAGCTGGAATCAAGACTTTTTTTTGGTTTCCTTTTTGTCTTCTGAGATGCATTCCAGACTTTCAAAGAAGCCACAATAAAGCTTTTGTTTTCTATTTATATGCTCATACATTATTTTCATTTGTGTATCTATAACCAGATTAACATTCTGCAAATTCACATGGAAATATAATCATTTTATTCTTCTTTTGCGATAGTGACTCATAATTAAATACATGCAGCTGACAGATGAAAATGTGGAGATTTCACTGTACTGCTGCAGTAAGGGGAAAAAGATGTAGACAGAGGTTCTAAGGTCAACATAGATAGTAGGAATGGGGACTCTAGAAATTATGTTCATGTTTTGGTGCATCCACAAATACTCCTATAACTTACATCTGGTGTTTTATCCTTGGGCTTCAAACTGGAGCTATTTTTTCTTATGTTAGAGGGCTTTGTGGGAAATAAGATCTCACAGTGACTGTAAAAAATTCAGATAGTGTGATAACACGTAAGTATCAAGACAAAGAAGCTTAATTAAAATCATACTGGAGACTGATATTCTGGTTAGAAAGTGCAGTAGAGAAGTGGTATTGAAGGCAGCCAAAATTCAACACTTTGCTGTTTACATAATGAGCTAACTCACAGTTAGTATTTGTTGTGAATTGCACAGTGAAAGAATTTCATTTAAAAATGCCTTTTTGTTGAGTCTTGAATGTCTTGTCCAAAATGTCTCAGATTTAACAAACTTTCAGAGAATTTGAACCTGACCTGGATTCTGAACCTGGCCAGATGTAACACTGCCAGGCAGTGTCTGGCTCCAGCTGCCTGCAGATTCCAGCGTCTGCAGCTCTTGCTCAGGGAGCTGTGGGAACCTTTCCAGGGTAGGGCTGTGCACTCCAGGTCTGCAGCCCGACTGGACTTCACCACCTTGCTGGAAGGGGTCTTGGGCTCCTACTGTGGAGCCAAGACTGACAGCACTGGAAGTTTTGGAAAAGGTTTCTTAGATCATCTGTGCAGACCTTTGCCACCACTCAAGCACAGGCAGTAGGCATAGTCTCCTCTGTCCCATAGCAGAGTGTTTTCATGGCTTCTTTTTGTGAGCCAGGAATGGGGGCAGAAAAAAGGTGTTAATTTGCTATTTTATAAGCCCTTGCCTAAATGCAAAAAATGTCCCTCTTAGGGACAAGTTGTCCCTTAAATAAAAGTGTATTTCTTACAAATTCTGCTGATGCTGCTGAAATGCCAGAGATAATCACTGTAATCATTGCTTTTAAGGAGTCAGCAATGTGCATGGTCATATTAGAACAAAGTATAGTCTACTTAAAACTGATCACATGTAGTAAGCAACTACAACAGCATCTAAATTATTTTAATAAAGTTTTTAGAGATGTCCTTGTTTAAAAATAGGTTTTACCCATGCATTTTTAAGCAATTTAAAATCTTTACAGTTTGGGTCATAATAAAATATATTTATATTATTAATTTGAGCTTAGTCACTTGAGTCTAGTCTTCAAGTATAGCATAGGCAATTTCCCCGAGTTCTTTGAAATCTTTCTACTAAGATCTCATTTGTTCATGTGGTAATTTTCCATGTCAAGCTTCAATTTTACTAGAAAGGAAAACTTAACTTGACTCACTGTGTCCCTGTTGCACACTGCACTGCAAAGGAAAAACAGATGTTTTTGCAAGACACATCTCAAGCAAGGTGATCTGCCTTTGCATGCAACTCTTGCAAATGCAGTGCTGCCACTTTTATAAAATATGGTATCCTGAACTAGATGTATCCTTCAGATATATTGTAGAGTCTTAGGAAATTAAAGTCTTAGACAAATGGAAGGTGGATTCTCAAAGTAGCTTGTAACATTTATGGCTTATGTAACATTTTTGATGTGGAATATCTGCTTAGAATATAGTAAGTGACCTATAAAGAACAAAACATACTTGGTCTGAAATTGAAATGCAGGTAATTTTTCAGACATTTCACTTTCCTTAATCTTAAAATTTGCCTGTATTACAGAGAATTTTCATTAAAATCGACCATAATAGGCCTGACAGTCCTTGATTTCTGCTTGCCAGTATATAGGCAGAGCAGCATGCGACTGGCTGTAGTAGGATTCCCATGACTTCCAGATTCCTTCTCATGGGGCATCCCTGAAGGAGGTTTCTAGTCTTTTAGGCTTCAGAGCAACCCATCCATCTGGATCAGGCTGCACCAGCTGATGACACTGCTCAGAATATCAATTTCATTCAGCAGCTGCAAGCTCAGGAAGATACTTTTGGAGGCAGCACAGAAAGCGTGCATTCTAAAGAATTAATCTGCAGTCCTGAGCTTGTGAAAAACCAAAGATGCTGGTTTCAGTGTGGCTTAGGAAAATATTATATTTCCAAAATATGAGATTTTCATAGAATTGTAGAATGGCTTGGGTTGGAAGGGACCTTAAAGTCCATCTAGTTCCAACCACCTTGCCATGGGCAGGGATGCCAACCACTAGATCAGGTTGCTCAGAGCCTCATCCAACCTGGTCTTGAACACCTCCAGGGATGGGACATCCACAGCTTCTCTGGGCAACCTGTTCCAGTGCCTCACCACCTTCTAAGTGAAGAATTTCCTCCTAACATCTAGTCTAAATCTCTCTTCTTTTAGTTTAAAACCATTCCTCCATGTCCTATCACTATCTGCCCATGTAAAAAGTTGCTCTCCACCTTTTTTATAAGCCCCCTTCAAGTACTGAAGGGACTTGTTCATTAATCCAAAGTCCTTTGCTCTGGGTAGATCTTTGTGAATTTGCACGTCATTGCACATGGCATCATTATAATACAATGTGTTATCTTTGGCTAGAACAGAAATGCTAAAAAACATAAAACAGCTTGCTATTTGGATAGAGAGAATGTAGACCTTCTAATAAATCGCCAAGGATTGTTTTCCAGCCATTGCTGCTGCAGTTTCAGCAGATAAACTTCGATTTTGTGTTTCATTTCGGCTGCTGCTCTGTGTATCCTCACTAAGTGAGGACAGGACCAGCCCCTTCAGTCCTTGGCTCATGTTGCAGGTTGTGCCAGCTCCCCAGGACAGACTAGGTATGGGGCACCGCAGGCAGCCACTGAGTTCCTGGGTGTGTGCAAAGGGGACCGTGCATGCCCAATTGCTCTCCATAAGGAGACCATGGTCTGCACCCAAGAGGACAAGCGCTGTAATAAACAAATATGAGTAAAATATTATCTTATTTCCTGGGCTTCTTCAAAATTAAGAGAAAAGCTGTAAGCAGCTTACACTGGTAAGCGGTTCTCTGTTGTGAGCAGAATCTTGCTGGCTTCACTCAAGGAGGAATTTCATATTCTGGCCCTAGTTTGCACAGTTAAAGGAGTCTGGACATTTCCTAGAAGTCTGAAGATTTTTGGCTACTAGAAACACTGGAGATTTCCCCATCCTGAGAAAAACCACAGGCTTCTCCGATTACAAATATCATTGAAATCCACCATTAGAAGTTACAATAAAATAACATTTCCTAAAGATCACTGTCCCCAAAGACCAGTTTAAACTTGCAATCATTACTTGGAGAGGGGGAAGATGGGACTGAATTTTGACCAATACCATTTCTGTGGATTATGCAGTGCCATAAGTGAAAGAAACATTATGCCCAACTTGGGCATACTCTTGAAATGTGAAGTAAAGTATTTGGAAGAAGAAAGGCATTTCTCAATGGCTTTTTCATCTTCTCCATCATTCGATCCTGAAGTATTCAAGACACATTGTCATCTGTCAGAATTAACAGAGAAGGGAAAGTAGTATTCAATTCTTGAAATATTTCAGTGCCCACACATCTTCAGTTCTCATGACTTTTTTTTGTTGTTGTTCAGCCATTTGTGTCAATGATATTATTTATTCAGAGAAGTATGAGGCAACAGTATAGAATGTTAAGTTCTATAATATCTTTCATTCCAAGTACTGCCCCAAACAAACACTTTACCAAGTTAAATAATATAGCTACAGAACTAAAATAGTCCAAAGGCAGAAAGAGGCAAGGAAAAAGCCGGTGTTTTCAGCTGAAAGTGGAAAAATGATGGCAATTTCTGAGGGCTGTTCTGGGATGCAAAAGAGGATACATGAGGTTCTTGTAACTTCATTTTCAGTATTTCAGGGGATTTTTAAGGGCAGGCTGCTCAAGCAGAATTTGGAAGAGGACATTTCCTGCCTCTTCCTGCATTTGGAAGAGGCAGGAAAATGGGGCAGAATGGCATTTTAGTTCTAATCTAATCAGTTGAGATCCAACCTTCTTTCATATATTTGTTTCTGATTGAAATCAATTGAACTTGAAGGGATACAGTTTTTCAGACTGGTGTAAATTGATGTAACTCATTAATCTTGCAATGTAATGCTGGTTTGTAGGAATTAGAGGTCTGGTGTATCAAGAAAGTGAAAATATAAAGGAGTTTGTGACTTTCCTTTAATTGTGAACTGAAATTTTGCTAAGATCTGTGAGATTTTCAGTACTGCTGAGTAAGATCTGACACTCTATGGAGAGCTTAGTTTCCAGCACAAATCTGAACTTTAGTTCAGGTGTGAAGCTTTGTGTTAATCCAGGTCTGAATTCTATCTCTTCAGTACATTTCTCTCTCATTTATCCTGTCCCTACCACATGGGTACAATATGCAAATATTGTTTCACCAATCTGCTCCTGGTTGCTGACTTGATAGATGTGTACATGAAAGTAAATACAAAAACAGAATGAAGCATAATTACATCAAAGTGAAATCTTTGGCAACTGGCAACTGAAAATAGTCACTAAGATAATTTTTACGTCTGCACTGTGCTACCATAAATATCACTAGTAAGTGCCATAGCTTTATGCTTTCCACAGGAAGTTATACATAATCAAAGTGGTATTCTCCTTACAAAAATCAGATCAGTCAGTCAGTGATTTATGTGGATTTGTCATCCTCTTGAGAGCCATCAGCTACGCCTTTTCTCTTTGACATTTGGTGGTCATTAAAAAAGTACATCTTTCATACGCAAAATATGTATATGCTTGAATTTGAAACTAATATGAAATTGTACTGGGAAATGCTCTGAAGTCATGATGCCTAATGAAAGAAAAATATATTTTTATAATTATCCAGACATTATGAAGTCCAGATAAACAGGGTGTAAACTCTCCACTCCTTGTATATTGGAATGTATTTTCAGTTTTATACTACTAGCATCATTCTGTGAGTGAAGAATATAAAATTTATACGTAAAATAGAAGAGTTCCATTTGGAAAAGACAAACTACTCTTTAATAGAATTTTTAAAGTTGAAGGAATAGTATAGATGAATAGATTTGCTTACATTTAAATATGAAATAAATCTTCACATAATCCCAGTAGCAGACATTATATTCCTTAACAACATCTTCCAGTAATTTAGGTTAACAAATACAGAACAGTAATGTTTGTAATGGTATTTAAAAATTCTTAGCTATTGTTGGTGTTTGAAGTTCTGCAATTCTGCCTCTGAATTTATAAATGTATTTCTATACAAGCAGTTCTATACTTTAATCAGAATCACGTACTTTTGAATTAACAGTCTTGCTTTTGGACTTCAGTCAAAGCATTTCATTTCAGCATTTCAATGACTGTAGAAAAGTAATGACAGCAGCAGCTGGCATGAGTCTAAATGATACTTTTTAAAGGAAACTTTATGTGGGAAAGCCAGCTGGTCAGCAGATTGCATGACCTCACTTGAGCTGGCTGCTAGAGGAACATGCAATAGGAGGGTGAAACAAGGGAGTATTTCCTGCTGCTTTACCCTGTAGTATTTGCCACAAGTACCATTGTCATAAATCCTTTTTGTGTTCTTTATTCATCCCCATGAATGTTCTTCAAAAAAAGGTCCGGGAACTATAGAGCTAAGCTTAATACTGTTATTGAAATAGGCTGTGAAATGCGAGAAGACCAGAATCCAACACTTGAGAAAGTCTGATTATCTCCACTTATACAAACTACCATGATAACTAGTGCCTCAAATTAGGTGCAGCTGGACAGCTGGAATGCTTAGGTGAATTAATAGTTTTCTAAGGTATAAAAGAGAAAGCTAATCCTCTGTCTTCTGAAACAAGTTTTGAATACCCGAAGGAACTGTAAAAAACTGACAGTCCTCTTCATGTGTAATCTCATTTATTTGCCTTTTAACATTCTCAGAAAATCAGAAACTGACACAGCTGCAACAGTTCTCCAAGTGTGAGCTGAATAGTCTGGGCTGTGCTGTTCAAGTGGAGAAATGCAAAGGAAGCCATTCACCCTCCTCCATATTAAGGTGTATAGATACACAAAGACAACATTTAAAACTAAAAATGAAATATCTTTTGCTTAGTACCTGTTTATTTGAATCCTGTAGATCCAAGTCCTTCTGGTATTTTGCTCTACTGGTGTAACCATTTGCAACCACTGATACTTTTGCATTGAGCATCCTAATAGCATCTCCTACAAGGGCTGGATTTATTTCAGTGCTAACCATGTGACTTCTTAATTTTTGCAACTTGCTCCATTTCTGAGAATGTTTCTTCTGCAGAAAATGTAATTTTATTTATGGACATAACAATAAAAATATTTGATAAAACCAAATATCTAGCTAGCTTAGTGTCTTGCCTCTACAATGGCCGATAGTGGCTGTAAAAAGAATTTCGGAATAGGGTAAGCATCTACTGCTATTTCCACATCATACTTTCACAGCATTCTGTATTTCAAATACTTCCTAAGGCAGCAATAATATTTCTCCAAGAGAAATATAAATAAAGTACCCATTATGTGGGCACCTGTCTTATAGAAAATAAATGTATCAAGGTAAACATGTGCACACATACGTAGTTTGCTGTTGTCAGAGTTTTAATTTGTACATAAATAGATACTTACCATTCTAATACTAAAGTGCATGCTTGGTATACTGGTGCGTAGACCATGGCAGTATGGAGGCCTACTGCGTATCATTGAGTATCTCCTCAAAACTTTTACTTACTGTCTACTCAGTATAACTTTGCCAGTTCCAAACATCCAGCCTTTATGTGCCAGTCCTCAAAAACTGTGATCAGTTGAAAAAACAAGTGACTTCATTAAAAAAAAAAAATCTTTTAAAAAAAGGAAGGGATATTTTCATCAGTTTCTGAGTCCTAGGGTGTCATTTGGGGCACATTTTTTCCTGGTAGATTTAAAATAGCAATTATTGTCCAGTTCATGAGGTATTATGTAGCCACATCTTCCAATAACCTGAGCCTTAAGGAAAGTACCAGATACAGCTATTATTCACACCAAGTCATTCTTCACGTAAAAATCTTCTGTCAGCTTTCACAGCCACTAATACATTCCTTCTTTATGATGCTTTAGAAGTTCCAGACAGAAGAGGAAGTGCTGAAATACTCAGAGAAAACTTCTCTGCCCCAGGATGGAGTTCTGGCTGACACTTGGTGTGAACCACTACCAGGGAAAGGAGACTGTCCCTGGGTGGGACTGATTCTGGCTTCTGCAAACCTGTGGCAGCTGAAGACTTGAGCTAAGATGCAGGGCAATAGAGTCTGACCTTTTGTGTGCATTCTTCCCATAATAATACAATAAAAATGCAAACTGTTATTTCTGTTTTGCTAAGTATCAATTGTGAGCTTGAAACTGTCCAAGAGGAAAACTAACACACTTTCCCTAACCTTATATCTAGAAGTTTAAAAAGTAGGCAAAAACCCACAAGTCGGAGATCAGGGATAGCAGCGTGTGCTACAAAAAGAGGCATGATATAACAGTATTGATGGGAATTGGCATTTATGTGTTGGATAGAAAATGGAAACCTTCTAAGATCTTCAATGAAAAGGCAGTATGGTGTGTGGTTTGTGCTGTCAGAAAACTTTGACTTTGGAGATAGCCTTTGGGAAGGTCAGAGAATGGGCTGGTGGAAGGATCTAAAGGAGAAGTCTTTGCTGACTTTGCAGAAAGTGTGAAGTAAGAGATGTTAAGAAATCAGGACACAGACATAAAGGAACTAAAGCCTTTCTATTTAGTGAAATTACATTTGCCAAATGAAGCATTGTAAATCAATGAGAACAAGTGAGAACAATTCCTGAGGAGTCATCATGGAACTCCTGGACATTTAATATTTGCTTATCTGTGTACTTATAAAATCAGAGTGGGAGGAGAGCTCCTGGGCCAGTTCAGCAATTTTCTTTATGGCATGAATCTGTGCTTCTCTTCCAGATCATCAGAGAAACTTTTACTGAGTAGCAACTTGTTTTCAGCGACAGCACAGAAGATACCATAGTTCTTTTGGATATTTGTCCGGCTCTGTGCCTGTACCAAGCCACAGCTGCTCCTACTGAGACAGATATGTAAAGCTCCATGTCATGCTGACTGAGCTTTTCCTATCCAATATGAAACACTTGCATGAAGTTAAGCCAGAGCAGACTATCCACCTTGCAGGCATCCAGAACATCAGAGGGGCCTGGGGCACTGCAGTAGCTAGTTGGTTTGTGGGGTTTGTGGTCACCTTGGCCCTTGTAAGCCAGAACAGTAGTGTCTGCCTCTCCATCTGGAGCACCTTCTGAAACATGTGTGCACTGCCAATTACCATTCATGCCACTTCATTCACTTCCTCTCTTTGCTTCTCAAAATATCTTGTACTTTCAAAAGGTTGTTTCTAAAAAGGCTGAATGGTGAACTTTGTCTCATGGTCAATAGTAACCCAGATAAGACTGAACAGGCACGGCAGACTTAAAAGAGTTGGATTCAAGTCAAGTCTGTCAGCACAGCTCATGCCAAAAAGATCAAGATGTGAGTTTTGATGTATCTCCTGCGTGTTGTAATTTTTCAAACATGGAATATTCAAGGAGAAATATTAATGGTGGCTTCATTGTATTCGATTCTGATGCATTATCTAGAAATCATATACATTTTTGAAAAGTTAACAAATGGAGACATTTTGTGCACTGGTGAAGAAATAACTCCTTTGAAAAATTTATTTGTTGTAATAAAAACTTTTTGCAGAATTTTGGTACTTTCAGTTATAATTTTGTTAGGAAGCTGTAGTAAGTCTAGAATCGGGTTTCTAGTGAAGGTGAAATGTGGTTGAAGAGCAGACGATAGCTCAGCGTGCAGAGCCTGATTCCAATCAGAAACATAAATTTAAATCTCCAGCATCCTAGAAACATTTAGTGTTCTCTCTTTTCCTCTCTCTTTTTACTTTTTTTCTTTGTGAAAGGCTTTGTTTCATGTTGGGTCAAAGCAAGTATGGAAACCTGGAGATTTCCACAAAATGAAATTCCTGTTCTCCATTCAGCCTCAGTTATAACGAAGCATCATAGATTCTTCTAAGGATTTTTTTTTTCCTATCAAATCTGGTAATATTTAAGCCTATTATAGCCTAAAATAAATGTGCACAAAAATGAGATATGATTTTTCAAGTATTTTATGAGACAATAGAATTTAACCCATAAATTTTAGGAGTCACAGCTGTGTATTGTGCCAAGCACAACAGAATTCATGGAAAGCAGTCATCTTATTTTCCTTTTTGGTCATCTATCTTACATGCAAATGCTCCTATTCATGCTAATGTTGACACTGAAAATAAAAAAAAATCAGGATTTTAATAAGATTTTACTGTGGTGAAAATCAAATCCAGAACTGTCCAATGGTTTTGTGAAGGGAGTGATTATCTCTGCAGAGAGTCTGAAGTGGCTACAGACAGACTTGGAGAGAGCCAACAGAACTATAAGCAAAATTTCTGTCTATCCATAACGTTGATTTTGGCACAAAGGGAGATGACTGAGCAAGTGCAAGAATAGGAAATGGTTTGACTCTACGTCAGCTATTTTTCAGTGTTCTGAAAAGGCCTGTGAATAAATCTCCTAGAGAGAGAAAATCCCCAGATGTGTCCACAAAACTACCTCTCAGCAGATGAAGGGTGGTGAACAGTGGCTCTTCAAGAGAGCAAAGGCTACAGCTGAAGCAGGCCATGCTTTAGGCAGGACCAGGGTACATTTTTGAAATTGATCCGAGTGAGGAAAATAGGGAGATAACAGGAAGTGGGGAGAGTAACAGCTGAATCTAGAACAGCATTATCAGATTTATTAAATACATTACTTTCTCTCCTGTGACAAATGAACATGCAAGGCACAAGGGCATATGCTCTGGGCTTGGGACTTGTTTACTTTTCAGGCTAGAAATAGATCTCCTGAGTTTGTTTGGTGTTGTCCTTGAATTTGGCAATATTATCTCTTGCCAAGCAAGGGGCATCATTTCAGTGCTGTCGCCACCTTCTCCACATCCACCCGTGATGACAGGCTGAAAGCTGATTGAGCCAAGCAGAAATATTTCATATGTTCTCTAGTTTTCTGTTTTCTAGCTTTAAGGTTGCTCCCCCTTTGTGCTGGAAAAGTATGTAAACAGCTTCTGGATTGCCAGCTAATAAAATTCCCCCCTAAGTTAATGAGAGGATGGGAACTCATATGAGATCAGCTGTGGCTGTCCAATTTTTTTTTTTTTTTTCCCTTCATTTATGTGCAATTTTGGCAAATGTACTAAGATACCTTAAAATACACAGATTTTTGCTTTTTTTTCCTTGTCTTCACTATTTTAGGATTCTTTTCTTATAAGCAAGAACACATTATCGTTTGGAAATTTTAATTTTAGAACAAATATTTCAACATCTTGTAAACATAGGCCTGAATAAGAATTTGTTTACAAAGCAGTTTTTGGGGTGGGGTGGACAGTTGTGGAAACATGAAAATCTAGAATTTTTTTACAGATAAGAAAAGACCTTAGTACCTTCTGTGGACATTACTTCTTTGAGAAAAAAAAAAAAA
>VXAL01013497.1:972043-997401 GCA_013399475.1 Chauna torquata | reverse complement strand
TTAATTGATGCATATGCAAGTGATTTAATTTAAATAACTTCAATTATTCTGAAAATGAGGAATTAATAATGTCCATTAAAATGATGATTGTTGTTCTCATCAAAAAGATTTTTAGCAGTAGACAAGACATGTAGATGAGAAACGTAAGAAACAGAACCTAGTGTATATACATACTGACAAAAAAAGGCACCTAATCTTGCAATATAAATAACCTGACTGTCAGTCAAATCATTGCTTAAGCACTTTCTGTTGAATCTGAAGAAATAAATTCAGTGAAAATTATGCAAATTCAAACTATACAAGTGATTGCTAAGTCAATGGAGACACACTATTGTTCTAGTGGTAGTGGTGGCTGTTGTACTAGATGAGGGCTCCTTTTGTGCTAGGGTGCTGCACAAACATTGCATTCAGTAGTAAAGAGAAATTAGATGTTAAGATCTGCCCTATAAAACAAAGGCAGAGGAATCTCAGCGTAAGTGGTAAAAAGTGATGAGAATTCCTTAGTGCGGCTCCAGAGATGAGGGAGGAATAGGAGGCAGAGTTACAGTAAAAGCGTTCCTGTAACAGTGATTTAAAAAAATAAAGAATAAAAAAATCCAGTAGCTTATCCAAAGTAATCTTCCATTTTTCACATGGGAAACTTAGATAAATGGATAAAGGGGCCACGAAAAACTGACCATCACCACCACCAACAAAAAAAGCCCACAGTAATCCTGGCCTTGACAGGCTTTAGTTTGTATTTTAGACCTTACCTCTTGGCTCCCAGTTTCTTGTGGTAACTAGATCATGTATCAGTGCCAGTCATTGTGTATTTTAGTTGTCTCTTTTCTCACTACTTTATTTCTTTGAAACAATTCATCAACATAGATTAACTTTAGTCAGTAGAAATAATATACTTAGTCTACAAGGTTCTCTCTGCCTTAAAAGTCTGCTGTTCCTTATTCCCAGATAAACAGGAAGACCTCTTGTAAACAAGATCATTACACGCTTTTCCAAATTTAAGTGGTAGAATGAAATGTCTTAGCCTGTTTGATCAATGTCTGGCTTGCTTGCCCTTTGCAGAAGCCTGAGTATTCAAAGAAAAGCCAGTGCTTCTGCACAATACAATAAAACAGACATTGCCTATGGATGGCGATTACTCCAAATATTTTTATGATATTCTGTGGCTCTGCTCTTCTAGAGCAGATGGTGTCAGCTGCAGGTTGTTTTTACCATGGCTGTTGCTTTTTTGTTTGTTTTCCCTACAAACTATCCATTTTTCTCCTTAGTGGCTCAGCCACTTTTGCCCAAAAGGTTTTTTATGTTTTTATTCTTCGCAATGGGACATAGAACGGTGTTGAAAGGTACTATAGCTGGCATAGTCTGTAGGTGGTGTGAAGCTGGGTAGAATACTTTGGCTATTTCTCGCTCTTTTAATCTTGTCTTACGATCATACTGACTTATTAAAAACAAAACAAAAATGGAAAAACCCCAACCCACCCAAATATTTCAGCTTGATTTTTATCATGAAAGGGCTTCTGTGCCAAGAAGACACCTAGCTGGTTTGGAAGTGCTGTTTTCTAATATGGCCAGATTTCCAGATTATTTATTTATTTTTCAAGAGCTATGGCAGACTTTTGAGCTCTGAACATCATGTACTTCTCCACAAACTAAAACAAAATATAGAAAGTCTTTCTATAATTGTCCCATACTGAGATTGCAACGTGCTGACACAGAGGGCACAGTTGTATTAGACAGATGAAGATTTGGAATCTTCCTGGGTTGTTACGACTTCACCTTTTCATCAGCGTACTCCAGGATCTTTGTTTTCCTCATATTTCCAGTGTGGTTTCAGACTTCTGTCTAGTGTTTATCAGATCTTGTTTAGTTTATGACCTTGAATGCTTGGAGACAAACTCCCATACTTGCCGATTCCAAACCCTAGGATTATGGCAATGATACAAGAAGTCAGGAGCCAACTGGAAATTCAGTTGCAGAAGTGAAATTCAGAACTACAAGTGTATCGTGAGTCCAAAGAGGTATTTCCAGTGAGAAAGCTTGGAAGCTGCAATCCTGCACTGCTAAGAAATGAAGCTGTGGCTGTTGGTTGCTGTTATTCTTGGCTAAATAATGACAACAGGTGGCACACATGAGATTCTTGAGTCCTGTTGCAAGAAGTTGCAAGAAGTTTTCGCTGTGACCCACAGGAGTAAAAGGGATATCAAAGCTGTACTGAGTGGTCTCTGTGGCAGAATGAGACTGAAATAACTGCCCTTCTGTGTAATGCTCATGCAAGAATGCCTCTGAGGCTGGCTGTAGACTCCTTACTGGTTGTTCCTAGTGAACTCTGGATGTACTTCATATTTAGAGCAGCTCTAGGGGCATACCTAATTGCTGAGGCAGCCTCTGGCTCTCCAGTCTTCTCTTTTCTGATAATATTGGTCCAAAAAGAAAGCTCCAGAGTCTCTCCTACCAGTATCCTGATGTTGCCTACCATAAATTTATTTGCAATTTGTAGTTTGTTCGAACTCAGACTGAGAGCAGGCTTTTTGTAGCCTGGCTGGGTTATGGGATTATCCTGGAATACAGAATGCTCCTCAAGTGTTCTGTCACATACTCCCTGCTTACATAGTTTATGGCCCCAGTATGTTTCTATAATATGCATTATAAATACGGACCTTGGAGTATAACATTCTCTGTAGCCTTTTGTTAGTTGTTCTTTCAATACTGTGGAAACCTTCTCTTTATTTCTCAATGAAGTTCACCATGACCAGAATCAGGTGTGTATTGGCTCTGAACCACTTCATCTTATTACAATATATTTTTTCATTATGCCAGCCTAGATAATACATTGTTTCATCTCAGAAACTAAGCAAGGTTGAGCATGTGTTGTATCTGGATGAATGCCTTCCAAGAAAAAGTATCGCACAGGAAGTAGTTGGTCATTCATGACAGAATTACGACTCTTCAGATTTAAAGTACTTCAGAAATAAAAAATCTAATCTTTTAGATTGTGAAGAGGTGAAAAAGCTGAGTCATTCTCTTTGGCTTGAACTATAAGATTTTTTTTTTTTGGTGTCGTGGGTATTTTGTTTTGTTTTTTGTTCCTTTTTTTCTTTTTGTGGGAAACCTCTCTCTGATATGAATCATGCTGTGCTATTCTACAGTTGCCCCTTAGTACCTGAGCCTGAGATGTTTGCAGAGTAAGATGTATTTGGTCATAAATCCCCTGGCCTACCACTACCACCCTTGCTGCCAATGTGCCAATACGTTACACTTCCTCCATGGCACAGCAGGAGCAGATAAACTATATGTATACCTAACTCACTGCTTAAGTGAGCTGAGTAGTAAAGGCAGATGGCTTTTTAATATGAATCACCTGTGTTGAAGAAAATGTTGCTGACAAAAAAAAAAAGGAAAAAACATTCTCTATTGAGAAAATTACTTGATCATTCCTAGGAGGAGTGGAGGATATGGATCAGGATGGGTAAGATGCTCAGGGAATGAGATTTTAAATCTAAAAGAGAATCAACTTTGCACTGTCTGTTTTCCATTAAAATTACTGTTTCTCATCAGCTTTCATATTTGCGTCAAATGGCAGACATGAAGATGAAAGTCTTGCCCACAGCTACAAAGCTAACCAATGATCAGTGCATATTATTTTCCCAGTTTCCTGGTTAGGCTGTACTTTTGAAAAACATTTGTTTTTCCCCTTTCTGTGTGATTTTAGGAGAGAAGGCTTGTTTTTCTGAATTAAAAAATAAAAAAAGTACTTATCCCATTATATGAGTGAGATGTGTGTACACTAGCAGGGACCCTCTCCTCAACACAGGCTTTGCAAGGCCTACCAATGTTGCAAAACCTTGTTGTAATCACTTTGTGCCAGGGGAACAACACAAATTGGGCCAAACTGAGGCTGATCTCAGAAGTAATTTAACTGAATCTGGATTACAGACTTGCTTGGTTCAATGCTTATTGTTTGCCCAAAGGATGATTCAGAGGGGGGTGATACACCAGATGGTTGTGCTGCCATTCAGAGGGACATCAGCACGCTGGAGAAATGTGCCTGAAGGAATCTTGTGATGTTCAACAATGGGAAATGCCAAGTCCTGTAACAGGGGAGGAATAACCCCAGGCACCAGTATATACTGGGTGCAGGGTGTCTGGAAAGCAGCTTAGAAGAAAGGGACCTGGGGGTCCTGATGTACACAAAGTTGAACGTGAGCCAGCAGCGTTGTGACTTTGCAGCAAAGAAGGCTAACAGCCTCCTGGTCTGCATGAGGGAGAGCATTGCCAGAAGGACAAGGGAAGTGATCCTTCCCCTTTACTCAGCACTGCTGAGACCCTACCTGGAGTGCTGTGTCCAGTGCTGGGCTCCCCAGTACAAGAGAAACATGAACCTACTGGAGTGAGCCCAGAGAGGGACCATGAAGGTGATTAAGGGACTGGAGCATCTCATACGAGGAGAGGCTGAGAGAGCTGGGACTGTTCATCCTGCAGAGGAGCAGGCTCAGGGGGATCATATCCATGTGTATAAATATCTGATGTCGGGGGAGTAAAGAAGATGAAGCCAGACTCTTATCAGTGTTGCCCAGTGATGTGACATGAGGTAATAGGAACAAACTGAAAAACTGGAAAGTACATTTTAGCAGAAGAAAAAAAACCCTTTTTACTGTGAAGGTTGTCAAATACCAGAACAGGTTGCCTGGAGAGGTTGTGGAACCTCCATCATGGAGATACTCAAAACCTGACTGGATAATGCCCAGCTCTAGCTAACCCTGATTTGAGCAGGGGAGTGGACTAAATGACCTCTGAGGGTCTCTTAACCTCCACCGCTCTGTGATTCTGCATAGCTGTCTATAGGTAGCTGAACTGTATAAACACAGTGGGGAAAGCTAACTACCATACTTTACATTCCTCAGCAAAACTGAGGTCAGTGGAGTGACATTTTGAGAAGGAAAATATAGAGGTTGAAAGCCTTTCAAACTCTAGTTGTTGTTGGTTTGTCAAATCCTCTGCCTGAGATAAGTGACAGAAGTCACATACCTTGAAACCTCTACCAGTTAAGACAGTCCTGTCAGAATAATTGTAGAGATCAAGCCTATTTTGGCATAAAGGTGGACTTCACAGGTCTCTACCTGTGCAGGCAAATATCTGTGATTCAGATATTGCAACACAAAGGACACATGTTACTAAAGCAGTATATTAACTTGTGTTATTTGGAAGTAATAGCATATGACAGTGACTCAAAAATGCGGTTTAAATTTACTAGCAAAAAAAAAAAAAAATTCATCAAGAGGAGGTGACTCACTTTATACTGTTGTTACCTGGAACAGTTTGAGCTGGCCCTCTTATGTTCTAGATCACTTGAGGGATTTATGTGGGTAATGCAAGTAGGTGTCCTGGTTTGGTTGGAATAGTTAGTTTTCTTCATGGTAGCTTGTATGTTGTGGATTTGTAAGGAAAATAGTGCTGATAACAGACCAATGTTTTAGTTGCTGCTGAGCACTGCTTACACTGAGTCAAGGACTTCTCTGTTTTCCAAGCTGCCTGTTAGTGCGCAGGCCGGGGGTGCACAGGAAGCTGGGAGGGGACATGATCAGGAAAGCTGACCCAAACCGACCAAAGGAATATTCTGTACAATATGGCATCATGCTTAAACATAAAACTGGAGGGAGCTGGCCAGGGGGGCTGCAACTGGGCATTGGTCAGCTGATGGTAAGCAACTGCTTTTTGCATCACTCTCTCTGCCCTGCCCCCACTTTTGGGGTGTGTGGGTGTGTGTATGTATGTGGGGTTTTTTTTCTTTTTTCTTATTAAAATGTCTTTATCTCAACCCATGAGTTTTCTAACCTTTGCCCTTTGGATTCTCTTCCTTCTATCCAGCTGGGGGTGGGAGGCAGAGTGAGTGAATGAGTGTGGTGTTTAGCTGCTTACCAGGGTTAAGCCACAACAGTTGGACATAGAAAAGCAAAATGCGTGAAACTAAGTTTGCTAGTCTAGCTGTGCTCTTCCAGGATCCTGGGATGGTTATCTATTCCTTTTTTTTTTTTTTTTTTTCCTATCTGCGGAACCTGAAATTGGAGGTTTGTTGGTTTTGTTGCTGTTCATACCTTCAAACATACCTAAAACCTTTAAAGAAAGCTGGGACAGCTATGCCTTCCCAGCATACTGTGTGAGTTCACCTAGCTACTGAAGCAGAAAAGGCATAGGCCTCTTTTTACCAGGATTTTACCAGGGAAGGTGTATTTTCCTTGGCTGCTGAAATAATTAGTTTTTACTGCATGGCCCCTCATTAATTTTTAATTAGTTGCTAGTCAGCTCCTTAACTCAGTTCACTCTAATTAATTAATGTGATAAGATACAATACCCTAACAGTCCTTGCTTACACGCTTATTAATACAAATGAGTGGAATCAACTTTGTGCGCCTGTTTTCGGTAATCTGTGCAAATACTAGTGAATTATCATTGCCTCTCAGAAATAACATCCATAGTGACATTTTGTTATTGCTTATTGCTGGCTGATAGAAGCTCATGTTATCACATTGCATAGGATGCTTTGGAAAATACAGTCACAGTGACCTATGGCTGAACTTTGTACATCTAGAAGACACAGCTTTAATTTGCTTGTGACCGCAACACATCTATCTAAATTCATGGCCTGAAATGCAGTAATAAGAAAGTGTCTCAGAAATATCAATATATTAAATATCACTAAGGTCCAAAGAGCCAGGAAGCATAAAGTACAAGATCATCTCTCATTTTGCCCTTTTCCTACTCCCATTCTTTTTCTTGTGAAAATCTTTGGTTTGTTTAAAATCTGTATTCCTGAGCTTGAGCTTTGGCCCTCTGAAAATACTGGGCTAATACTCAAGCCCAGAGTCCTGGCATTTTGCATGTGCTGGAATAGGCAGAACTGACATCCTGAATAGTGGATTCTTATTTAGGCTGTGATCATGTGAAAGCTACTCCTAAATGTACACAGACAAACTCTTCATAGAATCTTAGAATGGTTTTAGTTGGAAGTGACCTTAAAGATCATCTAGTTCCAAACCCTCTGCCACGAGCAGGGATACCTTTCACTAGACCAGATTGCTCAAAGCCCCATCCAGCCTGGCCTTGAACACTTCTAGGGATGGGGCGTCTACAACTTCTCTGGGCAACCTGTTCCAGTGCCTCACCACCCTCATAGTGAAGAATTTCTTCCTAATATCTAATCTAAACCTACCCTTTTTTAGTTTAAAACGGTTACCCCTTGTCCTGTTGCTACACTCCCTGATAAAGAGTCTCTTCCCATCTTTCCTGTAGGCTCCGTTTAGGTACTGGAAGGCCACTACAAGGTTTCCCTGGAACCTTCTCTTCTCTTTCCTAGGCTGAACAACCCCAACTCTCTCAGCTTCTCTTCACATGAGAGGTGCTCCAACCCTCTGATCATCCTCATGGCCCTCTTCTGGACTAACTCCAACAGGTCCCTGTCTTTCTTATGCTATAGGCCCCAGACCTGAACGCTGTACTCCAGGTGGGGTCTCGTGAGAGCAGAGTGGAGGGGGAGAATCTCCTCCCTCAGCCTGTTCATCCTGCTGCTTTTGATACAGCACAGGATAAGATTGGCTTTCTGGGCTGCAAGCACACGTTGCTGGCTCATGTCAAGCTTTTCATCCACCAGTACCCCCAGCCCTTCGCTGCAGGACTGTTCTCTATCCACTCATAGCCCAACCTGTATCCATGTTTTGGATTGCCCTGACCAAGGTGCAGGACCTTGCACTTGGCCATGTTGAACTTCATGAGGTTTGCATGGGCCCACCTCTTAAGCCTGTCAAGGTCTCTCTGGATGGCATCCCTTCCCTCCAGCCTGTCAACTACACTATTCAGCTTGGTGTCATCCACAGAATTTGAGGGTGCACTCAATCCCACTGTCCACAGTACCAACCAAGATGTTAAGTGATACCTGTCATATGTATGAGATGTCAAATGACACCCAGTACAGATCCCTGAGGGACACCACTCACCACTGGTCTCCACCTGGATGTTGAGCAGTTGATTGCAACTCTTCGAGTGTGACTATTCTTACCCACCAAGCAGTCAATCCATCAAATCCATGTCTTTTCATCTTAGAGACAAGAATGTCATGCAGGACAATATCAAATGCTTTGCACTTGACCGGGTAGATGACATCAGTTGCTCCAAATCCTCTCACCCAAACTCATAAACTGCCTATCTTGAATTCTGAAGTAATCCAGAATTGCTGATTATTTTTGGTGCAACTATTCCTCTATTGTTATATGTTGCCAGTCTAATTTATACTTTACTCTTTTCTCCTGAACCTCCTTCTCCAAAGAAGAACATATAATGTGCAAGTGGTACACTTCCCTATCTTTTCTGTAGAGAAGTTTATAAGGTCTTTGACATAAACAGCAGCGTGTTGTTCATTCTCATACAAATCTGCTGAGAGTGACCAGAAATAAGGACTTCATTGGTCTTACATGCTTACAGGCTGCCTGCTATAGACATGACATGCTCCCGGGGATCTGTATATCACCAGTGACCTCTGGGAGCACAATATGAAGACGCATATACTGCTGAAACAGAAAGGATATTTTATATAAATTTAGTTAAAATGTCTTTGGAACAGATTGCTGAAAATGGTTAGGAGGACCAGTGGAGTTCAGTGGTCAGAGGGATCTTTTCTTGCTTCTCAGTTGAGATAGCAGTGACTGGCTGGGCTTACTGTAGCACTAAATGGATCGATTAAGTACAAAATTATTTTTGCACTGGAGAAATTGCTAAGGGGGCTTACTGCTGTATGGATAAAAATGTGGTATGCTCAAAAATGAAAAGCAAGATTGAGAGGTGCATCACAAGTCCACATAGACTTCTTAAGAAGGGAAAAGTGAGTCAAAAGAGAGAAGGAGAGAAAGTCTTAGGGAGAGAGAGGCTGAAAATTTGTATGTCGGGTTGTATGGCCTTTAGCAGTGAGAAGAAGCTGAAGCAAATGCTTGTTTGCTGCACGCAGCCCTGAAATTTTGGGTGGTACGACAAGGAGAACAGCAGCTGCAACAGGTGTGCAACTGTCACTCTAGATAAGCGGCTCCTACCAGATGTGAGCAAAGCGTGAAAAAACAAGTAAAATGAAGATGTGAAAGTCAGTTGGTGCAGTATACAGTGTAGTGACCTTTTACTGGCAATCTCCTACTTACAAGGAACAAAGCAGAGGCCTCTGATAGGAACTGTAGCATTTTTCCTCTATGACAGGTGGCAGGAGTACTGAGAACAAACCCTGTTCTTAGAAATATGAAGGTGTGGTTTTGCACACACAGAAAAGAAAAAAGTTTCTTCATTTTCTAACTATGATAGCTATGAGCACCACAGCTGACTTGTGAAATGGAACAACTTAAGAAAAGCAAAGGCCTTCTTAGAAAGCACATAAAAATTGCTAAGGTACTGCTCCTGGTGAAATCAGTGGGACTTTTTCCCTGGTACGCTGAAAGGCTGAAATCTCCACAGTAAAGAGAAAGAGGGAAAAAAAGAAAAGTGTGGACATATCATTATGGGATTTGATCTTACAGCTTTTACTCGTGCAAGTAGCTTCACTGATTTCTAAGAGCTTACTCCATCTGGTTAAGCATTGTTTTTCCCAAAGCTTAGGTTGCAATGTTAGTTTCTTAATCATTTTAAAACATAAAGGTATTAGAAGCCAGATCTTTCTCCTGTTAAGGTAATGAACAACACTTCTTACTTATTTCAAGGGTCCTTTAATCTTTTCAAGGCCTTTTTAATTAAAATGAATTGTTTAGTATTTGTACAGCACGTTGAAGGTACACAGAGCTATGTAAGTGCTAAGAGTTGTTGCTATTATTCACCTCATTATTATCTTTTACATTTCCCATAAAACTAGCTATGACTTAGCAGCTAAGCTTCTCAATTCTCAAGGCAAATAAACATTAAAAATGCTTTGACTTTTTTTAGTAAGTCACAGTAAATTAATACTGCTGCTGATTACATTAGTGATATTGTATGAGCACCAACTGAACCAATGCAGAGACCAATTCTAGCTGTACTTCTTTAAGAAACCATACAGCTATGAGTTGCCATGCTGAACTGGATCATGATCCTGCTATTTGCAAGTGTGGGCACATAAAAATGATCTGTTCTCTTACACTCACCAAGATTGCACACCATGCATGTAAACTGATATGCCCTTGGAAAATGATAACTGCACACCTAACCCATACTGGTGTCAGTGATCATAAGATATATAGGCAAGGGGACAGTCAAAAGTGGAAGGTCCTTCCTAGCAGGCACTTGCATCCTCCCTGTGCATATATGTTTCAAGGATGGGGCACTTCACCTAACACTGTTATAGTAAATTGGTTTCTGTGCAAGTGCAAGATGCTAGTCACATTTGAAAATCAATGCTTTGAAGTTTCATTGCTGGACTGAAGAATCCTTGCTTAAAATCAGCTGTGTGCATACCTCAGTATTTTGGAAGGTATTTTGAGAGGGATTTAGGAAAGTGATCTGATTTAGTTTACAAATTTTAACTTCTTTCTTGTGAAATTAGAACCTTGCTAGTTTCCTAAAGCACTCTGCCAAGTTTCCTCTTGAATAAGTACAGTAATAAATATAAAAGTGTAACTCTAAATATGTCTATAAATCCATCTTTTTTGTGATTGTATATACGTATACTCTCTCAGTGTTTTGATTTGAGTTTTATATAAGCAAGTATTCTGAATTAATAAAAGTGGGATCAGATGCTAGTGGGAGTAGAAATTGTATACCCATGAAGTAAATTCTACATAGTGTTATGTAGGCTACAGCAATACTTGCCTAGCTCTTAGTTATCTTTTGGTTTGGTTGTAACAGAAGGAATTTCTTTCATCATACCTTGCATGGCATACTAGGCAATAGAATACTTTAGCTCTTGGAGTTTTTAAAAGAAGTGCATTGCAACAGACTGGATATTGTCTGTTTTTCATTACTTAAATTAATACCATTAATCCTACCTGTACACAGTGAAGATGAGGGTCCTTTATTCACTTGTAATAAGACTTCATAAAGAAAAACGCATAAAATCTTGACAAGTTTCTTGGTACTTCAGGCATAAGGGAATAATAGGCTACTGCCTAGATAACTCACAGGAAATAGCTCAGGATATTCCTATAATCAAACCTTACAGGTGAATGGCATTAATTTATGTCTCAGCCATATTATTCTTATTACTGTTATTAGTAATATCTGACACTTACACAGTATCTCTGTATCTGAAGATATAAAAAGAATTTTAAATAGCTCACTTAAGTTTCATAAAAGCCTGCATGTGGTATAACTAGGTTTAAAACAAAAACAAAACAAAACAAATATATATGTATATACACACACACACAAGGAAACCATGGCAGAGACTTTCAGTGGCTTATTTAAAAGCACACAGCAAGTTGCTTGCTGAGTGGGGACAGGTTTTTTGACTCTTAATCTACTGTTCTGCCTAAAACTTACTTATTTCCACCACCAACAGGATTCTTATCATATAAAGGGAATTATATTTATCTTTCTGAATCTATGTCTTCTTTCAAATGCCTGTTCAAATCTTGTTAGGAGAAAATGAGGACCAATGATTTTGGGTACGTACTTGCTGCAGTTATTGAAACGGCCTGTCAAACTGGACCTCTGAACAATCAGCTTTCATCATCTATAATGACTTTACCTTTCCCTAGAGGAGGCTAGCTGCTTGGAAATTTTTTTTACTTCTTAAGGTTAGGAAGGTGGCATAACAGACCACACAACAGATATTTAGGTAACTCTAAACAGTAAAACACTTTAAAGAGCAAAGGACATGGGGAAGTGGAAAAACAAACAAAAAACACCTAAGCCCCATACCTGTGCTAAATTTCTCTTTAAGACAAACTTGTGTGTGTGTTGTTGTTGTTGTTGTTTTTTGTTTGTTTCTGTTATATTTTTTCTTTCTTTCTTTCTTTTTTTTTTTAATGCTCATTGAATTGTCCCGTTTTATATACTTGCTTTTCTGGGCTACTTTAACATTAAATCATTAAGATCTTTATTTTTTCCCCTGTCATTTACCAACATTGTTTATGGCAGCATCAAGTGAATAAAGACCAAAGGATGACACCCACTTTTTTTCTATTTAATTCTGGCTGAAATGATTCTTTGACTTGATAAGATGGGTAGAGAGATTGATTAAGATAAAACAGCTATAGAACCCTGGAATTCAACCCTGGCTGCTATATGACTGTGTAAATTGCTGAGTTCATCTGGGATTTTACCCCTTTCTCCAATTCTTTCCTTCAGTCTTTTCTCTTTAAATTGAAGCCCTTCAAGGCAGGGATGGTCAGTAATATATACTAACAAAACACTTAGTATAGTTGATTATATAACCTAAACATCATATTTACTATTTTAACACACAGACTATAAAGAAACGGGCATGAAGTATGACCTTAATGTAGGAACTGTGGGAGGAAATGGGTGGAACAAGCTGTTGGATAGTGCAAATATCACACAATTCTGACCATGTCGAAACTGAACACTGAGAGGACCACACTTTTACAAGGCTTTCTAGATCTAAATAATTTCTAAACAATGTAGGGTAATGGGATTAAAATGAATTTAAAAATACGTCAGAGTAAGAAAGGAGAAGTTAAATTTCACTGGATCAAAACAAAAATTTGAATAAAGCTACACTCTGAATGAGCCTGAAGCATGTGCCAGGAGAGTAGAAGAAAAAGTATGCTTATATCTCACAGTACACTGTTCTACTGTTTATATATTTCAGACAGTATCCTCTGTAGCATACATATTATCTGTGGAAATACAGCTTAGAAATGTGAGGAGTTCTGAGAAATGTGATGAGTGGTTTTTTCCATGTAAAAAAAAAAAAAAGAAATATTATTGAAAAGAAGGGGATATTTTTAGAGCAATGACTGACTTCAAATATTTTCCTCAATTTCATGTGTCACCAGAGGTCTGGAAAGTACTCTAAGGAAAAAAAACAGCACATAACTTTGTACATACTTGACATCCCACTATGGGAAACACAGTGGACACTTCTTGCATTATCTAGATTGTTTTAGGATGATAGAATTATCTTTTTATAATGTAGTAGAGAAAATGTTCTATATAGACAGTTCTTCAAACTGAAGGAAAATGGGGGGGAGGCGGGGTCGCAGAGGAGAGACCATGAGCAGATGTTCTGAGCAGCTTAGGAAAAAAACTAGAGTGCTGGGGCTGAAGGCAGACTTTGAGCAATATTGGGCAAATGTGTCCCATATATGTTTAACATTTTTTAATAAAGAATGTGGGAAACTGAAGGAGTTAATTGAAGAAATGCCAGCCTTTAAATGGCGTGAAAGCAAACATAAAAGTAGCTTACAAGGAGCTTTGGACCATTGTAAAATGGTTTAATTTGAATATCTGCAGTTTCTGTCATGAATATGGAAAATGTCAAAGTGAAAAAAGAAGCCTTGTCCTTGTATCTTTGATATAAGAAGTTCTCTGTCCTTACTTAGGAAAGCGAAGGACCCATGAACTCACTGCCTCGGTCAAGAAGGCCTAGGTGTTGTCCTTGTACCCAAGGATGCGAAGATAAATATTTCACCCACAAACTCATGAGTTATAATGGAATGCAAATGACAATACTAAGTATCTGACAAAACTATGACAAGCTAAGTTAGGTTGGGAATTTGAATCCTTGTGTGTGTGCATGTGCATAAATTGTCTGATCTGAGATTGAGTGTGAATTGTATTTAGCTGAGCTACTGCTGAAAACAAGGCCCTGGTGAAAATGCTCATGGCTGTCAGCTTGGATAGTCATTTCACCATATTCTTGCTTGGCAAGAAGGAGGGGGATTTGAACTGGACAAAGTGGTGCGTAAGGGCACTAGGATGGTAGTTTGTGAGATATTAAATATGTGACAGGATTAAAGATCTGATTTACAGACTCAAAAGCTAGGAGACAGGCAGCTGATACTGATCTCAGAATGGCAGTGGCATTCTGGAAAGTTTATTGCTTACATTTGTAGTATAGACCAGGTCAATCAGATAATAAACCACCTTGTCTATATGTTTTTAAAACACTAAGTTTAGTTAATTATTTTTACTGGTATGCTAATCTGAAGAAAAAGATGAGGAGAATAGTACCACTCAATATCACATGCTGAACAGGATGATGATAAAATAGCAGATTTCTAATGACTTCCACTTCAGCACCCACTGCTTTCTGGACTATGATTAATACTTAGGTGCATAAGATTAGAAACTATATGCTCTAAGAGGCTGCTCTTGAAAAGGAGCTGTCCCCTCAGAAAGGCAAACTGCAGCATAACTGTCATTATAAAGATCTTAATTTTTTGTGTTCCAGTGCTCCAGATGGCCCAGCATGTGGAGCAGATTGCCCCAAATACTCACTCCATTCCCTTCTGAAGCACAGCAATTTTTATATTAGACTTTCTATTTGGAGGTACTGTTACTGCCTCTATTCTGCTAGCCGGGTATCTTTTGGTATAGACTGGCAGCCTCAGCTCTCAATCCAAATAAGACCCAAACTTTCTAATTGTCTTGGTTTGGGAAGAAAGGATTGGAGAATGGGACTCAAGTTCAAGAAAACAAGATTCTTGGCAATTCCTGTTTGACTGAACTGGAAATATAATAAGAAGAACCTTTATTATAGTATTTCAACATTTCTGCCTCCACTCCTGCACAGAAAATTATCCACGGAGGGTGGAACTTTAAAATGCCTCAGGATATGATGGAGGGAGATGGAAAGCTTCAGTTGTGTATAGCTATCATCAGCAACTGAAGTTCAGATACAAACATGGGACAAGAATGACAGGATCACGCACCTGATTTAATTCTAATGAAACACACTGGGTTAAGAACTCTCCAGAGGGAGACACTGAAGAAAAATGTCAATGGTTTGCCAGGAAAAAGGAAATGGCCCCTTCTCAGCTGAGAAGGCTGGGGCTGGAATACTTTTCTGGAACTTTTTTACCCTAAATCAATTAGAAAACTGATTGGAAAACCCTACAGAGATGTTAATAAAATTTTACTCTCCAACAAGTCTCTGTGGTGCTTTAGACAGATAGGAATACGTTAGCATCTTAATTTACAGAGAGCCATATGAGACTCTCCTATACATATCCTTTAGCTGGAGAGTCATATGAGTGGAAGACTTTCAATTCTAGTCCCAGCTTCTCTCAGGAGTTTGGCAGGTGATTTACAGAATCTACAAGGAAATGAAGGTGTTCTGTTCTCATGTTCAATACATTTGAAGTCCTTTTTCTTCCTCTTGTGCAATATTCAGAGCATTTGGGCTGACTGATTTTGCTTCTGATGAAGTCTTCTGATTGTTCTTATTCATAAATCAGCTTTTCTGTTTTTCTTAAGAGAAACCACCTTATCTTTCAGGGTGGGTAGGGTGTTTTGTTTTGTTCCAAAATTAAGTCTGACTCAGCCAGGTGTGTTTTAGTATCAGGTTTGTTCACTGTAGTTTATTGAAACAGGGAGATTATTTTTGTTTTGCATAGAAATTTAGGGTTCATTAGCCAAGGGATGTGGGGAATTTTTCTAGCCTCAAAGTTGTCACTATTACACACCCACACCCACGAGTCAATTATTCCACTTTACTGTCATATAGTGAATGCAGGCTCTTAGAAGGTGCCAGACTGACAGCTTTGAAGTCTACAGAACAGGTTTCGCAGAGGCATCAGCAGTCCCAGTTCTAGTGCACTTCTGTCTCTTTGAACCACAGTGGTCTGACTGTAAGACAGCCACAGCTATACCCAGAATCTGTGTATAACTTGCAATCCCTTAAGATATTCTATTCTTTTCCTATCCAGAGGTGTCCCAGTTATATAGCCTTTTTCTTCTTTAATTCATTTGAATACTTAGTCTGGGATCTATTGGATGAAGTGACCTCCATTTGTAGTGGGCATTGTGGACTGAGTGGGCAGTGAGACTGGCTTCCTTTTCCTGCTCTGTGGACTCCTCTCCAAACTGTCGTGGTGAGCTGCTCCATGTGGGTAGTTTGCATTCTCACTACCTGTACTCAGTCTCACTGAAGATAAAGCAGAGGCATCAGGTCTTCTGGGCTATTAAATCAGCACCTTTCACAGCTGCCAGTTCCTCAGAATAATCAGCTCTCAGTTGTGCAGCAAAATGGCAGTGGTAGATTAACCCAAATAAAACAAAACTAAGTCTGATACAAAAGGTAAATAAATTAGGCAGTAAGGATATATTTAGTGCGCTCACCTTTGAAAGGCTGGTAAATGGATTGCTGTAGAGAACAGAGGCAGCTTTAAGCAGGCAGAATGGGGCTGGATGCCAGCGGGATGAACGTTGTTGCATTCGGACATGGTGCTGTGGCCAGGAATGACGGAGGAAGGCAGGGCCTGGTGACTCCACACCGTGGGTAATCCATCCAGGTACCACTGTGGCTTGCCTGTAAAATTTTATTTTTAATTGAAGACATTATTTCTTTAAGAAAATACATTACTAATCCTAATAAAAAGAGTAGAAATAGATATTCAGTCAATGTCCCATGGCACTTTAAGTGCGGGAATTGTTGCTGAGACATGGGAGATTTTTCTCTTTTGGCAAAGAGGAAAAAATGCAGTTTTATAAGAGGGACAAATTCTTGTTTGGCTGTAATAAATTTTGCCCAGGGTCAGGGAGGCAAAGATATGGCTAAGCTAAACTATCTCTTCCCCATCTCAAGCCATATCGCACTGCAGCTGTGCAATTCTCCAGGGATAAGCTCATGGACACACTAACTAGCCCTCAAACAAAAAGCTTCATTCTTTGATTTTGGCAGTGAAAGCAGTGAGAAGCAGCAAGGCAGGCACACAGGTTGTGTGGAATCCTTTGGGATGATTTCTCCCATGAACCTCCTGGGAGTAGGACCAGAGCAGCAGCCCTGCTTGCCTGTCACCATGGGATACCCTTTCCCAGCTGTGCTGCAAAGAGTAACTGCATTCAAAATGGTCTTGCTTAGTCTGAGAAAATAAGCCTGAGTAAACAAAATATCAATCCAATCTGCTTGTTCTGGGGTTTAGGGTCTAGTGTTTAAGTAACTAGATAGGGTAAGATTGAGTGCCGTGGTAGCTTACACAGGTAGTTTAACCACAAACACATGAAGACCTACACAACCAAGTGAAGACTGTAAAATACACCATCTGAGATGCAGAAAGTTCATATGGATCTGATATAAAATGATATCAGAGAAAGTGGCCTGTGCAGCAGTAACTTCACCTCAAATTTCCTGTGTCTAGGTACACTTATCAAGAGAGTTGCAGTAAACAAACTTACTAGCTGCCTGTGTCCTAATCTTCATGCTACTGTGGCTGAAAGTGGGAAGAAACAAGAAGCTATGCATGGATATGGTTTTGATGGCACTGATTTCTATAAACATTACAGAATATGAACATCTATACCGATACTGTTGACTTTAGCCACATACAAGGTCTAGTAACAGTGAATGCTTTAATGTTGTTGGCTTTACTCATTCCACCTTGACAAATTATGGATGATATGTTTAATTTCCCATTACTGAACCTGACTGCTCCTTAGATTACGGGAGGACTTTTATTTTCTTTTGCTGATGTAGAACTGAGGTACATTGTAAGGCTGTGCCCAAATAATATAGGAAGGTATGGCAGAGCAGGTAACTGAAATGAGCTTTAAATGAAACCTATCTCAGTTCTTCCATGCTATCTTCATCCCTGCCTAATTCTTCCTCATGTATGAAATTCATCCAGTTTTCCTTCAAGAGAGCAAAAGCTCTCTCTATGCCTTGAGATCTGAAAGAGCTATCATTTCTTCCTTCCTTCTTGAAGGTCTGCAGGGAAATAACAAGAGACTGTCGACTTCAACACTGAGAGTATGCTGCAGATAACTTTTTGCACTCGTCTTTCAAAAAAGATGCAAAGTGGCTTCCTCTGTATTTTTGAAGTCTGAGAGAAATAAACACAGTGAACTGTTTCAGCTTAGAAGGAGAGAAGTTATAACAATTATAAGAAGCAGGGATTAAGGCTTCATTCTCTGTTGAGGGCTGCTGTAGTCTATCAAGCTGAGAAGCAGTGCACGTGTCCTGCAGGGACAGACTGCTTCTGAAGACAGCAGTGGCAAAAAATGTCTTTTTACATTTTTGTTTGGTCGAAAGATTTTTGTCCTTATGTTTGGATTACGTAGCTATCAGCATCTCTTTACTGAAGCTCTCAAACACACAAACTGAGGTAGTTCAGTTTAACTCAATATGCACAGTCTGCCTTACAGGCAAGGAAGGTGACAGAATAAATATGAAATAGCATCTCAAACTAGTGCTCCATGAGCTTCTTTCTCAGCGTCCGATGCACTTCAAAGTTCCATCGCTGTCTGGTCTCCAGCTGTCTTACAAACAACCTCTTCACCCACGAAGCACTCCGTGGGTAGGGGCAGCTGTTTCACAGGAACCCAGAATACACGGTGTTCCCAGCGTAGGTTCATGCCTGACTTTACCTCCAGGGAACAGGAAGAGCCTGAGCTGGACTGTCCTCAGTGCTGTTTGCAAACTGTTCTCAGAAACAATGGCTGATGATTCATCTGGCATCATCATCAACAATCCCCAAGCCTGCCTTTTAACAAACCTTCCCAAAATAAAGAAAGGGGACCTTCACAGACGGAATCACATATGTTTTAGTGGTGGATCCGCAGAAGAATAATCTAGGTTTAAGAGTGTTTGTAATGAAGTGATTACATACGCTTGCCTGAGGTCAGACAGTAAGCTAGTTTAGCAGCTCAGGGGACCCTTGTTCCTGTGTTGTGCTCACATGACAAGAGCATGCTGACTCATCCATGTGCAGGGATGTATAAATGCCTGCTTATAACATGTTTTTGCAAGTTTTAGTAATAAAGCCAAATCTGTGAGGTTGCAGTCCTAACTATGACAACAGAACACAGTCATCACCAATATTTTGACTTACAAATTGTTATAGTTTGAGAAAGAAACTTAATTCCCTTTTTTTTGTTTATGCTAGTAATGCAAAAGGTCACTGGTTTAATGTGCATAACCTTTTAAAGTTATTTCTTTGAGTAAACATTTGCTGGAAGATATCCTGTCTGGGTGATATCTTTTGCAAATGCCTGATATTGTGCTACCTAAACAAACTTTTCTTTGGTGAACCCACAACAAGACATGAGGTGGCTTTTCTAGAGGTACGAATCGTACCTCAGTGGCAGCCCGAGTGATATTACAATATATGAAAGTAAAGGACCCAAGAGTAGAGAAGATTGATGGTGTTTACCTTCTGCAGTTGGTAGCAGTGGAAGGACAGTGATGACTGATGAAGACTAAGACATGTTAATGAAGGAAGCTTGTACTACTCATCAAGGATGTGAGTTGACAGGGGTTAGACATCATGCTGGCATCTCTGGGAGTGAAATGTATCTGGTGAGGAGAGCCCACATAAGCACCTAGGGAAGACATCCACTCAAAAACAAAATTATGGATATCTGCAGCATGAAATAAATGAAATATTTACTTAAGGAAGTTAAAACCATGTTTAAAAAAAAAACCGAGTCTACTGTACCAATAAATAAATAAATAAAATCATGTGGAAAGAGGACTAAGTATTGGGGGGAAAAGGTAAAACAGACAAGTGAATGAACAAAACAAACCTTCAGCATGGGGCTGCAAGGGAGGCTTGTGGTTGTTAAAGCACACATGGATCTGCTAGGGGAAACTTTTTTTAATGAACTTTTAACCAAAAATTACTTATCCTTATTAGACTAGAGGACGTAAATAGTTATCATAGGGGAATACTAAAGTCCTTGAAGCTCAGCTGATCAACAGCATTTAAAGATATAAGGTTATTTTTAAGGGGGAACTTTAGCTTAAAAACCCCAGGTCCTTCAAAAACTCATTGTTTCTCTCTTACCTTCTTCTCTTATATATCAGTAAATGAAGTCAATGCTGGGTGTTTACTTATGTTTCTTTAAATATCAAGAAGGCAACAAAAGATGTTTAAACACCATACAAGATTTACCTAATGGAGGTGGGATAAAAATGTACATAAATGTGCCCTTTCTTGGGATGCATCACCTCACACACCTTCCTGGAAAAGACAAAAGGGAAAAAAAAAAAAAAAAAGCCATGAAAAAAAAACCGTACACAACAGAAGCCTGCGTTTCTGTATCACCTTCCACGTCATATGAAAATAGCTTTTCCAAAATTTGAAAGCATTTCTTAAGAGCAGTCAGAAGCGTATTGTTTTTTTTCTTCTTCCTTTTCAAAGCAAAGCAAAGTTCCACCCTTGCTGTCTGTCTCTCTTTTTTCTCCTCTCTCTTAAAAAAAAAAAAAAAAAGAAAAAAAGAAAAAAAGTTTTGAGAATTTCACTTTTCTATTCACTGCAGTCCTGGCCAAAGTAAAGCCCTCTTTTACATTGACGTCAAGATCTTTACTAAGATTAGGGTTTCATTTCTCTATTGCAGCAATTAGCCAGGGAATGTATAAAAGGCTTCAGGGAAGCAAGCTAGGACTTCAGAGGGGAAAGCACTTTGCACCATAGGCAGATAGTAAGAGAGAGGGCGAGAGGANGAAGGAACAGAAAGTTTATGTACATAAACCTTTTTAAAAAAAATGTATTGTTGCACCTGGTAGCTAGCTTTACTGACACAGAAATGAGAGGTCTGTTCAGTGGTTAAATAGCTGAGAAACAATGGGATAGTGCAGGAAAGTTAACAATTAACAATCTCAGCTTAAATTTTGTAACTGCAGGGAACTGGAAACACAGCTGCCTCTCTCTTCAACAAAATCAGAAGGTCTCCTGGTTAAGGGAAGAATTTTTGTTAACATCTTAGTTTCTGAAAAATAAGCAGCTCCGAGTTGAATGAGTATCATACAGTTACGGTTTTAACCAGCCTGCTCATGTTTAACCATCTCTGTTCATTTTAAAGAGAGAGATAGAGAGGGTAACAAGGCTTTTAAAATGCTTTTTACTTTATTTTTCTAAATGAGGGTACAGGGCAAAAAAGGGAGCTGAAGTCATCCGGCAGAAGAGAAGCAGCAAGGAAGATGGGTCTGCTAAGTGTGGATTTGCTGATTACGCTTCAGATCTTGCCGGTGTTTTTCTCCAATTGCCTCTTCCTTGCGCTGTATGACTCTGTGATCCTCCTGAAGCACATGGTGCTATTTCTGAGCCGCTCCAAGTCTGCACGCGGCGAGTGGCGGAGGATGCTGACCTCGGAGGGGCTGCGCTGCGTCTGGAACAGCTTCCTCCTGGATGCCTATAAGCAGGTGGGTGCACGGGGACCGGCCCCAGCAGGTTCGGGTGGGCAAGCGGTGGTGAACATCGGTGTTGCCAACGGAGAAGGAAAGGAAGGGAATGACTGTGTGTGTTGCACAGTGTCTGCTATTTGAAGTTAAGTTTGGTGGGAGAGGGGTAAGTCAAAAGGAGCGGTGCTTGTAATTTGGGGCTAAGGGTTCAGGAGAGCTGCTGGCTCTCTGCTCTGCCACTCACTCTCTGCTTAGCCATGGCCATGTCACTTAATTCAGCTGTGCCTCAGTTTCCCCACCAGTGCAAATCATAATCTTAATGTTTATAAAATACTTCAGGATCTTCACATAAGAATAATTGCATGATGCTCTAAATGCTTTTAAAGTTGTCATTTGTTTGCCACGTGAGATACTCAGAGATTAGATACGTAGATGTTATCTATGTAGCATAGATAGAATTGTTTTAATTAGTGTCAAGGATAAAAATGAACCTTTGTCGTTACAATGGCATTTTCTCTTACTCATATGTTAGTTTTTAGATTGGAGGAAGCATCCAGTTAATAGTAAAACCGAGCAAGGAGTGAAACAGCCTTTTTTCCTCATGAAAGCAGTGACAGAGGGACATGTCAGAGATTAAAAATGAACTTGACTAGCTGAGGGACAGCTGCCTGGTGATTTAAGTTAATAATGCTAATAGCAGTTATGCAACATGTACTTTTTTTTTTTTCCTTTAAGTTATGTACAAACATCACCCAGTGGTACTGCACAGGTCTCACGAGGTAGTTATAGTTCCCTTTCACAGATTGAAAAAGTGGACCCAAAAGGATGAAATTTCTTGCACAGGCCACCCAGTTAGTAAGTAGAAGAGCTGGATTCAGAGTCCTGTGGCTTCCAAAACAGTGCTTAGTCTGTTAATGTGTTGTCTTATTTAGACCATCTAATTTAACATGCCTCGTGATGTCTTGAGGTCATAGGGGTCCTATCCAAATGATAGTTCTGTATCTTCTGAAATACTTCTTTTGGTATCTCATTACCCTCCAGATCCCTTTCACATCCCCTCAATAGCTTTTGTATTTGCTCTTACTTAGAGATGTGAACAGCTGATGGTGTTGGTGATTGCTGGCTTTGTGATATGGAATACAAGCTGCTTAGCCTGAAACCAAAGCCACTGAGACATTAATTTTCAGTGTAAGACAAATATAAATAACGTTAATCTTTGCCAAATGGGTCAACCTCTTATTGCCACCCTAGGAATCGGCCAGCTGGCTACCCAAATAAAGTAATGCTAAACACTGAAACTCACTATTTTCCTAGCCCTTCTAGTTTCTGGTTTTAGTATCTTCACAGACATCAAGTAAGTAAATTTTTCAGTGGCTTTGTTAAATGGGACGGTGAACACTATTGTTCCCATTTTACATACTAGGCAAGACAGGACAGTTAATTCATGACTTGGTCAAGACTCCAGTGGAAGTCAGTAGCTCTGAAACAGCCAGATTTCCACTTCCCAAAATTGTGACCTGTATATAGTCAAGTTTCTGCATAAGGTGTAGAGCTGTGGGGAGTCAGATATCTGTGAAATATCTTCAATCCATTTGCTTAAATAACATTAAATGATTTAAAGTAAAGAAGTTGCATGCCTTGCTATACTTTCCAAAGTCATACTTTACGTTTTCCTCAGTACTGTTGATGTCAGCTGCAGAAGCTGCAGGTAGGATGGCTCTGTGCTATTTTTGGTGTTGGCAATGAAACACATATCTTGAACTTAGGTATCTTCCTTATCACCGTTAAATGACCTGGGTTGTTCAGGCCAATCAGGTTGTACAGTCCCTAGAATGAATTCTGGGCCTCAATGAACTCAGCGGAAAAATGCGTATAAACATGACCAGATTTTCTCACCTTGTTCCAAAAAGGGGAAATAAGCCATTCATGCCAGCCTTAAGACAAAACTAATTGACCAACAATTAACGGACAGGCTCCTTTTTCCTTTACAGAATTATGGGCCGTAAGGATAGAAGGTTATTAGAAAACCTTGATTGTCACAGAGAGGTAGATAAGTGTAGAGATCAAATTGTAGAAGTGACAAATAAACTGAGGAGCAATATTAGCAGAAGGGAGAGAGTCATCACATCAACAGTAGAGGAGAGTCTTCTGCTGATTCTGTAGGGCAGAGAAAGAAAAAAAAAGTTTCAGCTGGGAAACTACTGATAGAGTTGAAAAAAGTTCAGATTTACCCTGTTTTATGGCATAAGAGTTTAAAAAGCATGAGAAACAGTGAAACATTTTAAAGAGTGTCCTACAAAGCACCTTTTTCCTCAAAATATCTTCTGCTAAATCCTGAATGGGACCATCCAGTTGTCATATCTTAACCTTAGCCAATTAGTGAAGGTGGGAAATGAAAATATTATGGAATCGGGATACTAGATAGCAACGAAAAATGCAGTCTATATCATAACCGCAATTGCTTATTGCTCCAGTTTTCTAGGTAAAGCCAGGTATTAGCAAAGTACTTAAGCAGGTGTTTAAGCTCATTCCATTTAGAAGTATTTATGAGATAATCACCATTTTTCAGCTAGAATAGAAGAACTGAAGATGGTTGAGGTAGACCAAAGCTTAAGCAGAAGCTTTGCCAGTTGGCAGAAGACTGGTTCACAGCAGTAACTCTGCTTGGTTGTACCATGTTTTGTGTCACTTACACAGAACTCTTCCTGAGTACATTTCACAGCATTTTGCATAAAAGTACTTCATGTACTATTTGTATTCACAGCAAAATTTACTGGAAACCGTTCCAGAAAAACTCAGTGGGTAAATACTAGGTTCTAGATTAAATGTGAATTTATTCTAAGAAAGGAGCTCCGCCTTGAAAGCACACAGACTGTTCCAGAATTAAGTGATTTTGTTTCAAGACGTGTGTGTACAAGAGGTGATCTGGGAACAGCTAAAGTAGAGTATATTTTAAAAAAAGCTATTCTTATGAATACCTAGAAAAAGATTTTAACATCTTGCCCAAATTTCAACTTCTTTTTGTTCTGCTTTTTGTTGTTACTAAGTATTGCTGCACATGACTTTTCGGTTAAGGCACTTATTTCACAGGTAAGATTACCTAGCAACAGTTGAAGATTTTAATATCCTCAGTGGACAAGCAATGCACAGTCTGATGTATTGTATGTACAGTGTTTTCTGTATTCTCTTTTACAGACACATTTTATATGATTTGTTTTCTCCACGTTTTACTGTTGCACTGGAATCAAAATGACTGATATCTTGTTTATCTTTATTTTCTTATGTAAATTTTATCAAAGATTAATATGTTTCTTTTTACTTCCTTAGCCCTGAGTTCATTATCTGTCACACTCAGTGTTGATATTGTCTACACTGCATCATCTTTGTGATTAAAGGAACATCCTCCTCCTATTCTTCCCTGAGAGGCAAGAATGTTTTACATTACAACAAGGGAGTCTGTAGGACCAGATTAATTGTCATAAGAGAGATAAATAGAGCTAGTAGACAAGTTACATTAACTTTATGTAATTGGAAGAGCGCAACTATTTTGTTTAGATATTATTTTTCTAATTTACTGCTGTGCTCTGTTTATCTACAGAAACGAGTGGATTGACTACTGAAGAGCAAATCATGTATGTATATGTGTATAGGTATTTACACATTCATATGTTTTTGTATGTATACAGTTACATACACGTGTGTATCTGTCTATATATACGTACATAAATATATAAATGCAAAAATTCACACACATAGGCATACATAATTTGCTCTTTAAAGAGTCAGTCCACTCTCATTTCTCTTTATGTGTATACACACACACGTACATATATGTGTGTAGATATAGATGGAAGGACACAACTGATAAGAGATTAAAAACAAAAGAGATTTTTGGGAGGGCGTTAGTGTGCCTTCTGCATGATTTATATAGGCCATCTATACAAATGCAATGAAGCATTTGTTCTAGCACACACCATTTACACTGAATGTGTCATGTATCTTACAGAAATCCAGAGAAAAACTAGAGAATTTTTGAAAAACATATTGTATTTACTTTTAAAAGCTTTTTTTCTTTTTTCTTTTCTTTCTTTCTTCCCCTCCCTCCACACCCCCCCCC
>VXAL01013497.1:914316-972025 GCA_013399475.1 Chauna torquata | reverse complement strand
CCCGAGTAAATTCCATGCTTCATTTAGTACAGGGATGAATCCAATTTCTAGGATTCCAAAGGTGAGAAATTGTTATCCTAAGATGCTTTTAAAAGGGGTACAAAAAATGGTTTTCCATAGCCGCGCCCAGTGGTAAAGCCTTGTGCTGGGAGCTCTTTCAGTGCCAGATATGGGCTTTGTGTTTCAGCAACGCAGCTTCTGTTCCTGGTCCCCAGCACAGACCTGTAAGGCTACCCTAGAGGAAATCCTCCCTCTTCTCCAACTTAATGTATTTTTTGGGGGGGAAGACCTCTGCCAGGGATTTTTTCTGAATGGCATCTTTCTGATGCAGTCAAATACTGAGCGATACACCTGTGGGCATACCAAGCACTTGTGCATATACACGTGTGTGTAGTTGTGCATTACAGTTCTCAGAAGGATGCCAGTCTGTCCACGGAGGGATGGTAATGGGTGTGTGTATGCAGTTGTAGAGCTTTTCACTGCCTGTAGAATTGGCCAGCAGCAAGCTCTGGCATGACAAGGCCAGCATGAAGGGAAGGTCTGGTACAGGGTCCCAGCTTCAGAGCATAGGCCCACCTCTGGATTCAGCAGCAAGTAGACTGGTTCAGTAAACGTCCAGTGAGATCTTCCTGACACTGCAGGAAGGCACACTTATATTACCTTTGGCTGCTTCTGCCTGCCTAATAGGTATGTTTATTCTTAAAAAAAAAAACAAAAAAAAAAATCAGTATGCAAAAGAGGAAAACTGCCAGCTTTTAAGATGTTCAGTGCATGGCATGCAACATTATTGCAAAGCGGTATGTGAAGGTAATAGAAAGGCATGATGCTTTATCTGCTCTTTGACTGTCCAGTATCTCTCTGCTTTTTGGTGAAATCTTTTAAAAATCAAAACGAAGACATAACTTCTATACTTTGTATTTATTTTGTCTGGCAAGGTAAGGAAGTATCTTTCTTTGCATTTGACAGTAATAAAGGTAATTTGTGAAATAAGTGCTGTCCTAAAGAGAGCGTGTTGTATAGTTTCAGGGTTTAGAGCTAGACATTGTGTGGTATTAAAAGCTTTTATTGGCTTTACGAAGTTCAGAGTTAGCAGAATTGTTTTCATTGACATTTTCAAATAAAAACATTCATGAAAGAAATGAAAAAACAAAAACAAAACCACAATTAAAAACTTTCCTGCAGCGTTTGGAACATAAATTCAATAGGATTTGGGCTTGTCATTGTCATTATTATGAAAACATTGTCATTTTTATTAATATATAATATGTTTGTTGTAGCAGTGTCTGGGGACCAACCTAGATCAGGGACCCATTGTGCTAGGCCATGTCCTAAACAAGAGCAGCAGACAGTTTGTCCCAAGGAGCTTACAGTTTAAACATTCGAGGCAGACAAAAGGTAGGAAAAAGAATATGATGACTCCAGTTCTCCATGGGGTCTCATCCTGCCCATTTTACTTTGAGGATCTACATTTCTTTTGCACCATCTTTCTGCAGTCTTCCATTTTCATGCTTATGTAGCAAAAATCCCTCTTGAACTGATTGAAAGGATTGCTTGCCTTCTTGTGAAACCCTTGTGAAGCCTCCCTTTGGCCGTAATAGCCACATGAAAATTAGCTAATATACACCATCCAGGAAAAGGATCACACCCAGTCCTTGCACCCCAGCTCTGCCTTTCCAACAAAACCAACACTGTGAATTCACGCAGTACTAAAGCTGAGGAAAAAGAATAAATAATCCTTCAAACTAATTTCAAGTGTCCCTCAAGTGTCCGTTACCCAGACACTGGTGACTGACAGGGACTGGTGAAGACCTCTGGCATCTGTAGGTAGGGTTCATAAGGGCAACCGGTGGCCCACAGGTCATGATGTCCCGTAAGCCACAATGTCATTGGTCAAGCTCCCATCTTTAGGGGATCATGAGCTCTAAGATTGCTATAGGCTCCCTGATCAGAGGAACTAAAATTCTCCTTTTCCTTTATAAGAGTGCAAGGCAAAAGGCTCCTTTATGCTTTCACTTTGCCATGCATGGTCATTTGTGGGACTGGCAGTTTTTAAATAAAGAGGGCAGCAGTTGACTAGTTATTTTTATCTGGACTGTGACCTTTTAATTTGTCTCCCACTTCCCTCCCTCAGCTTCACACACCTGATCCTAAATAAAGATTCTGGACTCTGGAAGAACTCTAGTAAATTCCAATCTCTGCCTTCCAATTTGGGTACTTGAGTTTCTTAAAGCAAACTGCCACCTCCCCATGATAAATGAAGAGTTCCCATTCCTGTAAACTACTCCAAAGAAGAGCCTCCTGTAATTTTTATCCACTGCACAACTTTAGCACATAAAAAGAGAAAACAAAAATAATAATATGTATACTTATGCAACCAGAGTCTGATTATGATTTGGATGAAGCACTGAGAAATATCGGGCTGTTTGGAGGCTATGTTTAACTGAATGGAATCAAATCAAAGAAAAGCATGGAATTTGAAAAGAAGCAAAAAGCTCCAGGGATTCAGTTCATAACCAACTGCTGGACTCCAGTCCTGAGCACAGCATGTCTGTATTTAAATGGCTAATATCACAGACTGCTAATTGTCTGGCAACACCTATTTTCTTTAGAGGGTTGACACAGCCTGATGGGCCTGCCAAACTGTTTGAAAATCCCTCATGCAGGGAATGAAATGCATATTCCAGTGCACAGGATCCCAGGAGGGTTATGCTAAAGCTGATAAAAGCAAAACGACAAAAAAGAAACGGTAAATAAAGAGGCGATATTTTGTCTATGGGTCTTTTCCTAGTCCTCATGTAGTATGTACAACAAAGTTAGCAGTATGCGCTATTTCTAGCCTGTAGTTTATGAATAGGGCTTTCTTTCCCACTCCTAAGTCTCCTTCATTTTGCAGTCTGCATGCTAAAACAGCAGTCTTCCTCCCTTTTTACTCTGTGTGCAGATTCAGAGGAGGAGATGCAGTACCAAGGCTGTCAAACAAACAACAAAATTCACTCAAATGATGCAAGTCACTGCTTTAGTGCCAGGCTGGCTCTTGCTCTCACTGATGGCCGGGCTGACTCGCACACACGGTTGGCCTACCTCGCATGGTTTCCACCTCAGCCTGCTGTCCAGAAGGCTGGAGGCCAAATGTCCGAATCTTCACACACATACGTACGTGATTATAGAAATGCTGGATTGCGTGTGAGGGAAATTCTGCTAGTTTGTTTCTCAGAATATGTATTTTGCCTGCCTTTGTGTAAGGTTTCAAAAGCAGTTTGGCTGAATACATGTTTTTTTGTTTGTTTTCTCATTGTGCTGATTTTCTTTTCCAAGAGCTATTTTTTCTTTCAATAAATAACAACAAAGAAGACAGCCAAGGCCCACAATGCAGATGATCAGCAAGGATGATATTGTCATCTCGTGTCAATCGGTTCCCCCGAGCCTGGTGAAATAAAGAGTCTCTTTGGGAATGTCAGCGCTTCATCAAGACCAATTAGTGGAGATGCCGCTGCTTATGTTTGCATTAACGACTGGGCAGGGCTGCTTTTTGGAGTGCCTGACACTGGCATGGAACAAGGCACCGACCTAATTACTTCTCTACAAGAGCAGAAAATGCCTTGTGAATGTCCTCTTGGCAAGGATGTCTCATTAAGGGGGAAAAAAACCAACCCAAGCACTCCTAGAAAAAAAATTAACATGATAGGTAACCTGCGGCCATGAGACTGGCTTCATGTCTGTGGGAAAGGAAGAGAAACTGCTATAAGGTGTCACTGGACATATTTGTACTTTATTTCATAAATCCATCCGGTTTTTGGTCAATAAGAAGTAAGAGAGACAGAATACAAACTTGCATCATTGGAGAATGGTGAAATGCATTGACACCATTGTTGTCAATGTTAAATAGTACTTGAAGGGCATTCTCATGCTGGTGTTCAACGGGAGTTCTTTTGTTAGTCTGTTCTTTCAGGGTTTGCAAACTTGCCTGTGAAAAGAAGCATGTGGTAGACCTGAGCAAAGAGTTGGTAATGAGGACCTTACGATATTTAGCCTCTCTTTCTGCATAAATATGATCAAGGAGCAGACTCTGGTTTCTCAATTAAAGATTTTAGTGTTGGTTAGAGTATTTTTGGTCATAACAGTGTTGTTAAAATAAAGCCAGAAGAGTCAAGGGAACAGCTGTTGAGGTGTTTCTTGTCTCCTGAGCAGCTCTGTTCATTGCTCAGTTTTAGTTGCTTCTGTCCTTTCTACCTTTATTTTTCTTCTCCTCTGAATAGTGCCAGCAAATATCTGGAATTCAAAGTGTGTTGCTTAATTGTGATTTATGAGATAAATCACATGTGATTACTTCTTCTCCTTGACTGGTTGAGCACACGCTCCTAAATACTGAGGTTCATTATTCATCCAGTAAGTGGGTGCAGCACAGATATTTACATGTCAGGCTTTGCCCAAAAGATGTATTTTGGGCAACTCAGCTCTGAAAAAGCAATTGCTTGGTAGTGCAAGAGCAGTTAAGCTTTTCAGGTAAGGGGAGGGATCTAGTGTTTGTGTAGATGTGCAGGTGTTGTGTTTTTTGGGATGTGCCCTTTTTTGGAAATTACCTGCTTAAACTGTGGAGTTGTCGAGCTAGCCTGTGGATTGAATGCAGCCCTCAGGATGTTCATATCAACTACAGATGATCTTGACCTCTGTATTTTTTGCTCATATCTGGCCCACTACCTTGCTCACTTCTGCTTTGCCTGTCTTATTGCACAAAAATGGCAGAGAGAAATGAGATGCTCAACAGCTCTGTAGAAGAGTATCTACTACCTGTAAAGGAGTAGATGGCCTGTAGCATCACCTCTTCAATGCTACAGGCTGAGTCTCTTATAACATGGACAAACACTACAGGCAGAGCCTCTGAGCCTGCCTCTCTCCAGAGAGATCATTTCTTCTTGATAATTGGCATACAGCTTTTTTCCTTCCTTGAGTTCAATGGAAAGCCCACTCACACAGTAGGTCCTAAACTCAGCTATTTCAAACCTTGCTTGCTTCCAAAGGCAAATGAGCATGAGGCTTTTCTTTTTTTAACTGTTACTCTAGCAGATAGCGCATGCTGCAGATGCAGGTTTACAGAGCCCATGAGAGGCTGTGCTTTCCTGGGGCAGCACTTGCTCCCCCTGCCTGTGGTGCAGATGCAGCTGCACAGCCCCTGCTTCCAGTAGTGTCATCACCACATGCTTGGCCTGGAGAGATTCATTGATCTTGGGTGGTCTTCCTTTCTGTGGTTCTCTCTTGCTGATCTCTAAGTGGATGGCACCACATTTGTGTCTCAATTTGCCCCACAGAAAATAGCTGAAATAATGTTTATATCCTGTGCCAACATGCTGTGAGACTTTCTCATGCTACTGTGAAGTGTGGCATCTTTAAGGGGAGGGTCTTGCTTTGGTTAGACTGTTTCTATTGCTATTCTGAGCTGAGTCATGAATAACTATAGATTTGTTCAGGGCTGTCAGATTTCTCAGGGGGAAATGGAGAATCCAGCATCTACAATATTCTTGCCTCTGGATCTGTGTGTAGCAGCAATAACATGAGTTCAGCAGTTAACTCAGCTTCTTACTGTATCCGACTCATCAGAACACCCTACAATGTAATGTAGATTAAAAGTACACCCCAAATCAGTAATTTATTCACTTTTTACACAGTTCTCATTCAGTGTTAACTTCTAATGACTTAATTTGGAGTGTACCTTCAGAAAGAAATGAATAAAATATGAAGGTTCAGAATTTGGCCCTGTATGTGTCCATCAAAGCAACACTTCTAAACATAATCAAATAGACAGGAGACAGAGAGAGAGAGAGAAAGAGTCAGGGAAACACAAAAGGATAATTGCGTAGTTGTACTAGAGCTTGATGTTAAAGGCAGATGTTAAAGGAACTGCTGTGGCAGAGCTCATTAAAACTAATTGTCTTACATAGTAATATTTTGTGGTTCTACAACAGTTATCAGCTAAGGATCCTGGAGCCCCCTGCAGGCTCCACCTTATTCTGGTAGTCCCCTCTGAGATGTATGTATTTTATCTTCTTTCTGTAGGAAGGGAAATTCAAAGAGTCAGGCAAAATGACTTTTCCACAACTGCCTGTTGAATCTGCGTTAGATCTGAGAATGGTTAACTTTTATTTCATCCTACTTCAGCTGTCATATAAACTTTCCCCTTTTCTTGCTGCTTTTGTCCCAGTCTTCTAGAGAAGCATTGCAATAGAAGGAAATGCGTCACTTGATCAATCAAATTACTGCAAAGTGGTTAGAAAACCCTTTCAAGAGCACAGTCATCAATGGTTCACCTTCAAAACACAATTTATTGAGTGGGTGTCTGCAGAGATCTCGTGTTTGGTAGTCTGAGTGTTTTCATTACTGGAGTGCATGATGGAAGAGAATATATACATATGAAATCTGTAAACCTCTCAAAAGTGAGAGGCACTGCATATGTTGTGAAGGTCAGGAATACAATGCAGAGTGATTCTGAAGAATTGGAAAAATGGCTTGGAAATGTGGGATGCTCCTTGATGAGGCCAAGTGCAAAGCACCAGATTCAGGCTAGACTGGTGAAGTACACAAATCCACAATGGGAAGCAACTAGAAAGGCAGAAAAAAGGACCTAGGCATTATAACTGCTCTCTAGCTAACTCCTAGTCAACAGTCTACTGTTTTTCAAAACATTTATGATGTTTTGGGAAGATTAAACCTCTGGAACACATAAACAGGTGTAGCTTGTGAGACACGCAAAGTAATTGTCAAAGAAAAAAGAAGAAATAAAAGGTAGTCTGTCTGAAAGCAAATTAGAATCTGCAAACACATAAAGTTGACAGGGATATGTGTATAGTGGACAGAACAAGACAGGTCTTGGAACCACTTTTCTGACCATAATGCAGTAGTATGCCTGTCAGGAATGCCACATTTCCCTGCACTGTGAACGGGGATGGACTAGATGAACTTTTTGAGGCTGCTGTTTTTGATGATTTGCTGTATCTGGAATCCCCATGCTAGTGTCCATATGGGCAGTTAGCTGTATTATTTGAACAGGTAACTATTGATTTGAATATAGTAATCATAAAGGATACTAGGCAAGCAAGTCACACTAACTAGCTATATTTTCATCTGTTCTGCTGTCAGGTCAAACTGGGAGGAGAAGCCCCAAACTCCAGTGTAATCCACATAGCCAAGGGCGGTGATGGCAGCAGTAGCAGCTGGAAGAGTGTCGGTGGCAAGTGTGGAACCAAATGCCACCTTCTGGATTTTGCCAACTCTGAGCGGCCACTGGTGGTCAACTTTGGTTCAGCTACCTGACCACCGTTCACAAGCCAGCTGTCAGCCTTCAGCAAGCTGGTGGAAGAGTTCTCTGGTGTGGCTGACTTTCTGTTGGTCTACATTGATGAGGCTCACCCGTCAGATGGCTGGGCTGCCCCTGGAATCTCTCCCTCTTCATTTGAAGTTAAGAAACACAGAAACCAGGAAGATCGATGCGCAGCTGCTCACCAACTTCTAGAGCGCTTCTCTTTGCCACCTCAGTGCCAGGTGGTGGCTGACTGCATGGACAACAATGCCAATGTGGCCTATGGGGTTTCATTTGAGCGAGTATGCATTGTGCAGAGGCAAAAAATCGCCTACCTGGGAGGCAAAGGCCCCTTTTTCTACAATCTGCAGGAAGTTCGGCTTTGGCTGGAACGAAACTTCAGCAAAAGATGAAATCCATTCTCTACAGAAGATATGTCAACAGATATGTCCTTTTAAGGTGATGTAAAAGGGAAAAAAAAAGAAAAAGAAAACATATGCTGGTTTGAACAAGGCCTTTCAGATGATTGCAGGAGAACACATTTGATAACAAGGTCAAATGAACATTAAGGAGGAAAAGAAAACAAAAAACAATGAACTAACTCCACAGAAACATTATTGTATGAAAAAAATCCCACTCCTGCGCTCCCTATGGGACATTAAAGGTGAAAAGGCTCCTGCGAAAAGGTGTTGCTGGTGAGCAGGAAGAGTTGTGAGATAAGACCTGTCTCCCAGAGGAACCTGGGGTCGGCCCTGGGGTGAGCTAGAAGCGTTGCTGCCTGGAAGACAACCTGCAGAAAGGCAAAGCTGTGCATTTCTTCAGAAATGCTTCTTTACCCTCCTGTGGCCAATGCAAGCAACTTTGAAGGAGCCAGGGTCTTGTAATTACTTTGCATAGAAGTGCAGTTGAGCATGGCATTCCTCCTCTCTCGGCAGAGATTTTCTTGTTCAGAGACTGCAGGAACCACAATGCAATGCATCAAGCATACAGATGGCTGCTCAGCTCAAGATGAAACATTGTGTGCTGGTATTTGTACTCTCTAGGAATGCCTCTGCACAGCATATTAGCTATGTAATTCTATCTATATGTTTGCATCCAGTATGTAGGCCTGTGCCTGCTGAGAAAGATATTAAAATCTTTGAAGTCATACCAAAAAGAGAAAGGTGATCAAATAAGCCCATTATGATCCACTTCAAAAACTAAAAAATCTGGACTATTTGTAACAACACAATGAGAACCATCTAGAACTGGTATCTTGAGACAAAACAAGTGATGCCATCCCTTGGTTCTCAGAGCTGATAGCAGCACGCATTTATCAATATTCTCTGTTTCTGCTCTCTGTTCCACCCCCCACCCCAGATCTCTTTCTGTCTAGCAATAGGCTTAAAGGTAATTTCATTTTTAGCTTTTTAAAAAATAACTTATTTCTCTCTCTTTTTTTTATATTTTTATTTGAGTTAATGACTGTACAGATGTATTTTGGCGATGGGGGAACTTATATACAACATACTTTACCTCATTGAAATGCAAACTCATCCTGTCATTTACCCTGTTAAATGTAGTCATGCTGATTTTTGCTGTCTTAGATACCTGCAATTAACTAGATTGGTTTAGCTGAAAGTTAAGTAATTTGCAGCCTCAGAATTTATGAGTTGCACTTCTGCTATTGGACAAGATGTTAGTCTGTGTTTGTTTCACTTGTGTTCTCAACAGCCTTCTCATAGAAACAGGGCGGACAAATAGTATGAATCGACATGGATAAATATAAAAGATGACAGAATTTTCATAAGAATGGGTTTGAGGAATATTTTTAGTTATGTTTAAAGAGATGCTGTCAATTTAGAGTAGACATTAAATTCAGGTATTTTTGAAACTAAAATGATTTAGTCAAGCCTGTTGAAAGGGCATGTTTACAATGAGCTAACGTGTTAGAGATGAGAAGTGTAAACCCCAAAATGGAGATGGACTATCCAAGTTTTTTCTCAACATTGGCAGAAGCATGAAACAGATAAACAGGGTAAGTGGCAAAAATCAAATTAGCTCTTTTAATTTCTCATCCTGTCAGTTATCAGGAAGACGATGGATTAGTACTCACACAGGAAAGAACAGAAAATGCATACATAAATATTTTAATTTTTAAGATGTCCCTTTCATGTTGTGTGTCTTTTTGCTTGGCTGTTGGTCAAGTTAGCCAATATACAAGACATTTGGAAATGTATTTTCAAGCACAGACCTAAAATGACAATAACATGACTGATTTCTACCATATTCAGGTTCATACTTCCCTTTCTTCTCATATTTTCCTCTGCACACTGTTAAACATACACAAACATGCTTATGCAATCTGGTAAAGTGTATCAGAAGAAGGGTGTAAAGAATGGTCTTCAGGCCTTCTGGTGAGCCCTGTTTCTCAGAAAATGTGTATGTATGTATGTATTTATGTATGCATATATATGTATATTGTATATTTGTATGTATGCATATACATATGCATACGCACGTAAGTGGTGTCTAAGGCCAATAATAATAATCATTCTGTCCTTCCATTCATTAATGTTAATGTAACTCACTGCTCAGTATGAAAGATTGTTATACCTTTTCATGACTAACTGGGATATATAACTGAAATTTTTAAACCTAATATTATAAGAACAGTAGCATAGCCAAACTATGTGGTTTTATTTAATCCAGTGTCCTGCCTCTGACTGTATCAGATGCTTCAGGGGAAGGTGCAATAATTTCTTCTGGAATTTTCATTTGTTTCAGCCCTTACTATTTTTGTCTTTTCTAATGTGATCACTGACGTCTCATCATTCCTGTGAGAGGCTGATCCAGAACTATGAGACATAAATATTTCTTGAGGCGATAAATTCTAAAATCAAAAACCATCATGTTTAAAAACAAAGAAAAACAAATAAAAACAGAAAATCAATTTTTTTTTTTCAGATTTGAATTGGCTGCTCAGATGTCATTCTCATCTCTTGCTCTTGTATGCTAAAACAGTATAAACAGGAGTTATCCCATTTTTTGTTCTTTATGTCAGTGCTTATATACTCTATATAGAAATTTACATAGCTCTTATTGTTTCTTAAGCCACACAATAATTCATATTCTTAAACAGGTCCATATTCTTTGTGTGTCTCTGAATCTCTTCAGTTTTTGCTACACTCTCCTTTTACTCTTGAGTAAAGCTGTGGACATTAATCCAAGTGAAAATATGCATCAGTGTACCCAGTACAGCATCTTTTCTTTATTATATTCTATTCTTAGTCATCTGAAACTTCATAAATCCATAGCAACTCCATATCCTTTGTAAAACTTAAACTAGTAAGTCTTTTCTTTCGCTCTTCTTTTCCCCATCATACAGATGAAGTCTCAACTGTTTATCTGGGAAATGCTAGCCAAATGTTTAGCACAGCTGTTGAAACATACCTTTAGCTTGGAGGAGGGAGACTGAGTAAGTAATTCAGTTAGTTAATACCCCTTTGTATATCTAAAGTTACAGTTACTTGTCGAGTCCATTTTCTTCTTCCTTTTGGATTTCCATTATTTTGTCTTAGTGCAGTATCTTGTTATTCATAGATGCCCGTTCATCACACAGTATAAAGGAATTATAAAATTGGCTGCTCTAAATGGGAAATCCACAAGGATTTTCCTCAAGAATAAATACACAATAACTTCATTTCTTGGCAACATGAATGCCTCAGCCTGCCCAAAATTTAAAGATGGTTCAGCTGCACTGACTATCAAGACAGAAATACATTTTGTAAATCCTTAAATTTCCCCAGAAAATTTGCAGTAGGAAAGCAGGGGAAATATTTCAAAAAGAAATAGGCGTAGAGGAAAAAATATGCTCTGTAAGTAGATGATAGATATACAAGGTCTTTAATTTTTTTATTGACAAAATTAAAACATTTTATAGGAAAGGTTTTAAATTAAACTTCATACATTGTCTGTAGTTAGTGTAAGAAGTGGATGTATGTCAGATACCTGAAAATATCGTATAACTGGGGGTTGTTTTGGGTCCAGGCACCAATTTTGCTACCTTGCTAGCATTGTGTTTCACCATTGGTCTAGTCTACTGTGAGGCTAGATTTGCTTTTGTCTCTTACTCTCACTGTCTGAGGGCACTGAAACATATTACTTGAGGTGCTTCAGTGTGATATACATACCGAGCAACAGCTCACAAAATAGGTGCCTGAAAGTGTTCTGGAAGGCTAGTGTACGTAATGGAGATTCCAATACTGTGTCTCAACATCGGTATGGGAAGCTTCCAGTACTTTCTCATTTTGAGCAAGGTAAATAGGTATTCTGGGCTATCATTCTACATTGTTCTGTGCTTAGCATAATTATTTAGCACTGTATAAAATGAATGTAAAACATTTTGTACAGATGAAAACAATAGGATTTTGCTGTTGCTTATGTAAACAATGACATAAATTTAAGGCAACAGGAAAACATGCCCTATCCTTTAAAAAGAAGGAAAGATATTCCAAAATATATTGTTGAACAACTGTCTTAACACTTTGAAAATGAGGCCCTTTTTTTGAAGGTGATCTTGGTGGGAAAACCCACAAAGCTTCTCAAAAAGGTATCAGTGATTCATTCAGGTGTGTGTGGGGATGGAGGTTATGTTTCCGTTTGTGTGAAAGTAGCTTTTCTGTGGTGTGAAGTGTAGGTTTTAAGGGTTTTGAAGACTTTCATTCAGTACTATAACCAAAGCAATAAGAGGTATCAGGTAGGGAATATTGGCCAGTTTTGTTGAAATCTACGCTGTGTCAGTGCTGGATCCATATTCAGTGAGCTAGGGGTCCAATCTGGAGGCTTCAAAGAAGAGGGACTGGGGTGAGACATGAATGCTTGTGTGTTTATGAAGAGCACCAACAAAAGAGTAATTGACTCAGTTGGTGTTCAGATGCCTTCACACTGGCATTCCTCTGTGCACCTTAGAGTTTCTGTATTTGAAAGGGGGGTCTCTGTGGGGGTCGTTAATGAGTTTGCTGGGGTGTAGATGCCTGTGTGTATTGATTATGTGTGTGTCATTGTTTAAACGTCAAAAATATACTTTGTGGGAGAGCCAGCAAAATTTTGTTACAATATGGTGCTCCATAAAATGTGCTTTTTAGATTTGTTTTTTCTTGTAATATAATAAACTATGAAGGAAAACATATCTCTTCTGTGCCTTTTTATTCTAACATTGGTTATTAACGTGCAGTGGAATCTTGACTTTAGACCAGGGAAACTCATAAAAAGTGTTTAATAACATAACCTGTGCCACCCTGATTTGATTGTAAGCAATAGGAGCAAACTCCTTTATGAATGCTAGGACTTATGTTTTCCTTATTTAGTATCTGACTACTGCTCAACTTTTAAGAAAGGTAAGGGACAGAAATTGGGCTACTAGGACAGCAGTTGAGTCTGCACAGAATGACAGTGTTTCAAAAAAATTGTATGTGCTTGAAGAAAGCATACCAAGCCTTACATAGCACACAAAACCTGGACAAATTGCTTGTGAATGCAACCGTTATACATGCAGCTGCCATTTCAATGAACATGGGAAAAGCAAAAATTAACTGCACATATAGGTGAAAAATAAAATTAAAAGCACAGCTGAATGGCTGTTACAAGTGAGAAAAATTCAAGTGGAAGAAAGTTCTGTAACTTCCAAAACAAACTCACTTTGTGATTTAGTTGTATTTTAGAAATTTTCTCCTCTTTGTCTTCCTGTGTTACAGTAAGTTTTAAAGGACTCTATTATCTGAAAACTACTTGTGAATATAGGTAAGAAAGAAAAAAACAAATCACCAAAAGGAAAGCTATGGAAAAGGTTACATCTCAGTGTCTGGAGCAGAAATGTTCCCTACAGTATGCTGGATGCACCTTTGGAACAACCAAACAACACTCTTTAAATTCACTCTCCAGTTCAGGTTGCAAAGATAACCCTCAAAAGTAGTGAAAGGAGACTTTTGAGTTGTGTGAATATTCCTGCAATCTCGCCAGCAGTGATTACAACCTTTATATCAATTGTTGCTATAAGGAATTTCTCAAAAATCTGGAAGTATAAAAACACCTTTCAGGGTTTACTTCTTATTTGACATCTATATAAATAGGTGATGACAGATGTGATGAAATAGCAGTTTTATTAGAACAATAGGATCATTAATATATAACTTGTTACCAACAGTTAGACTCTGACAGAATTTTATACTCCCAAATAACTGTAAGAATATTTTTCTTCTGGAATGGTAGAAGGAAAAAAATTAAAAATGGGTTATTCGTACAGCAGTATCTCAATAGGGTTGACTAGTGCTTGAGATCTTACTTTCTCTTTCAAGAAGAGAATTCCTGAGGCATAATAAACAGTTCCCAAACATCAGCTTCAAACAAAGGACCTAAATGTTGGTTAAAGACTTTGATTACAGATAAACATCAACTTCAGCTAAAGTCATCTGATTAATTGTCTCACGATATGCCAGTGTGCTTCTAATGTTCATGTTAATGAATCCACTGGCTTAAATGTGCCTTGAAGACCTAATGTATAGTGTGACATTCTGGAAACACCTTAAGCGAACATCCTGTTCAAATCCTTCTGGCCTTAAAGATTTGCAAGCCTCACTATGTCACTTGACTAGAGAAGAAACATCCATTTTATGTCATTTATATCAAATATATGAATACCTTGAACATTTTGGTTCCTGCTAAGATGTTACCTAATATATAAAATTAAAGAAGAGGTAGCAAGCAGGAAAAAAAACCTGTTTGTAAATCAGTATTTCCCGTATTTTCATATATGTAGTATTTGCATTATCTTTTAAAAAGCTACTGTGACTTAGCAATTGGTTAGGTGTGCAGGTAATAGGAGGGGAAGTTTTCTCCCAGGCATTATGTTCTTTAGGAATTAATCAGCTTTTGATGTCCTTTAACCCAGTTCCTTTTCCCTAACATCCTTTCTGCACCTGATTTCCCATCTCTTGTTCTTTTCACCCTGTAATACTCTTGGTGATGACACATCACAGCCTTTGGTTTTGTGGAGCCAAAGCTACAGATTAGCAGAGGACTTCATCTCAAGTATGTGAACTTTTAAAAGGCTGTCAGTTGTCAGAAGATTGGGTTAGATATGGGAGGACACAGCATTTTGTTCTGTTTACTTTGGTATCTTCAGTGTATCACTGATCATCTGCACACAGGTTTGTTCTCACAGATTGTTTTCCACATGCCAGCCTGCAGAGTTAAACAGTGGGTTTCTGGGCAGAAATTACAGCATGAACAAGTGTTTAGCTTCCTGCAGACTGGAATGGAGCAAACATACAGATTTGAATCACAACCCTGGCTACCACAGTTCATCCCTCCCCATGTCTGTCAGCAGTTAGTAAAAACTCGTAAAGCCGACATTCCAGCCTTGCACAGGGTGAAGGTCTGGGAGTGCCATACACTAGACCTGGCCACATGTCTTATGAGGCAAATCTTTCTGAGGTTTTCTCAGAGACTCACAGGAAATTAGATCAGTCCCTCCAAACCAGAATTTGGTGGACTATTCTTGTAAATGTAAGGCACTTGCTTCATGAGAAGAGAAAGTCTTGTAGCTGCTGTCACTATGGAAGGAACGGCAGATTCTTCTGCAGCTGCAGATGTTCTCTCTAGTGAGCCTTGCAGATCTTTACAGGTGGACTGAATGGCACTGTGTAGGGCTCAGCATTTCATAGTACTAAAACTGCCCACAGCAGTTCACCTAAATACTGAACGTACCTGATGGAAAATAGTGCCACTTTGCCACGAGTGCTTCCAGAGCATCTAAAAGTACTTGAAAAACCAGAAGTACATCTCCACCATAGAATAATTTGAAAGCAGCTGGGCTGGATGTAAACATCATAACTGTTCTCTCAGGATATTTCTCTTGCCTGTCACCAACACCTATATACCTTGGTATAATGTTGCTTCTCTGTTGTACAATACCATGGCAAACTGTCCAGCATCACACCTGGTTCCTCTTGTACAGATTGCAATGACCCTTTAATTCATACTGCATGACACTGGTGCTGAGCTGATTGGAAGTTCAAGTATCCTGTTTATTATTGGGACAGAATTCTATGAGACAGTAGTTCAACAAGTTTTCCCAGCCCTTTTTTCAGCAGTGGAAGTATCACTGTAGGTGAGGCTGGGAGAGAAAGTTCAACAGATCTTTTCTGTTCCAATGGGACCAGCTTTTTGTTGTTCATTGTAAGAGTTTTCCATTATATGTTTAGATATTTATGAAATTCTCCATGAAGCCTCCATTTTCATTTACTTGTACTTTCCAAGTGGCTTTTGAGTATTTGAAAAGGAATTTTACAGGGCACAAATAATTTTCTGCAGGTTTTAGAAACTCTAATGGTGACAAAGCCAGGAGATGCTCCTTGTGGTTTACAACAGCTGTTCGGACTTGTTTCTGTGAGTTATAAAAGAAAGCAGAAAAACAGTCATTGTAAGCTCAGTATCATGGTCCATGTCAATATGAGGCAAAAGGCACACAACAGTCCTTCATGACCCTGTAAAGCCTCCTTTACTCTCGTTCCGAAAGCAGCTTACCACTCCTTGAGAACAGACATGCTGGAGTTGCCCATTGATGCTGTGAGATCTTTTTGCTTTAAAGGACAGAATTTAGCCAGAACTGACCAAAGCAAAAACAGAAAAACAAATGGACCATGGGAACTAGGTATGTTTCCATTCCCAAACTGGCTGCGGAGGAGGAAGATTTTCCTGCTGCATTTATGCTGTTTTAATCAATTTCATGTTTTCTCCCACTACAGAAACGAATGGGCTGCTTCAGTGATTTAAACATTTATGGTAATAGATCAGCCTAGGCCAGTTGAATCATTTTAGGTTTTCTTTCTTTTTCTTTTTTTTCTTTTTCTCTTTCTTTTTCTTTTTCTTTTTCTTTTTCTTTTTCTTTTTCTTTTTCTTTTTCTTTTTCTTTTTCTTTTTCTTTTTCTTTTTCTTTTTCTTTTTCTTTTTCTTTTTCTTTTTCTTTTTCTTCTTTCCCCTTTGTTTGAGGCCAGGTAAGTAGATACTATAAGTCATTACTGAGATCATTGCTGTCTGGATCATTACCCAGAATTCCATCTGCCAGCATTTTGTCAAACTTCCTTCTATTAAAATGTCATTAGATTACTTCTGATGTTCATTTGTGGACAGCAGATAGATCAGTTCACTTGACAGATAAATAGGAATGCAAGTAACTATTTTTTAATTGTGTCTACTACCATATGTTGTCACTCATGATATATTTAATCATTGGTAAGACTTTAGTTAAGTATATCTTAAATCTGTTTGTTTTGTCAATGGAAATAAAAAATAGACTGCATCACTTGATAGGGCTTTTGAGTTTAGTGTAAGCTTATTTTTATATTGACATAAAATAAGGAATACAATTTTAAAATAAATCTTATATTGAAATGTAGCATGTATCCATGTTTACTGATATTTAGAGAACAAGAACTATTCAGTAAAGTTGGGTACTTTGGAAGTGAAATTAAGAAGTAATAGTAGTATTTTTATTACTAAAAAGGACATACTGTTTGAAAGTCTTTTGTATGCCTTTGTTGGAATAACTAATTTGAATATAGTAGGCAACTCTTTCTAAGATATGATATTCCTTTTTAAGTGTGTGTGTGTATGCTTAGACTGCATCATTTTCATTTTTAACAATGAAAGAAAACATTCAAAACTTAAAGACTGCTTTATATCACCCTCTCTTTAGTTTTCATATATTAGTGAGTTAAAAAATGCTATGGAGTGCCCTGAGGATAACTCTGCTGGTAATTCAATCACAGTTCATACAAGATCACACCACTCAGCTTGCTTTCTCTGTCCTGGCAGCCTGAACTAGAGATGCTCATGAGTCACCACAGAATGCCACAATCCGTGGCTCCTTCAGGGCATTATGTAAATTTACAAATAAGTCCATCATGTGATTAACATTTCTTAAGGATTTATGAGCTTAAAAAAATTAAATGTGGTTAACCTAAATACAACTGATATAATAGAACTTCACAGTTCATATTTTCCATTATTCATCACTCCCTTTTGAAATATAATCTTCTGTGATTTTTTTTCTGAAACATTCCAGGCATGAACTCATCCCAAAGTTGTTCATTTTTTTGTTATTGCTTTTATTTTTTGGTGGAAAATGTCAAGACATTTTACGTGGGTTTTTCAGAATGTGGTGAAGAATGAAGATACATCCATACGCAGATACACACAGACACATTTTTCCCATGGAAAATAAGAAGGTACATTATCACACATACCAAAGGAGATGCCCACACCAAGTGTGATTGACATTTGTTACCTGATATGTTGCGTATCAAAACAATTAAGTAGGACTCTTCAGGAAAAATAATACTCAGGTATTAAAAACTTGCAGGTGAGTATTTTGCTATGGAACACAACCTCATCATGCAAACTGTGATAGTACTTGCCACAGGCTAGGTCTTTATCAGTTCTCTAAACACAAAAATGAAGGACCGGATGAGCATGAAGGATGACTTCTTTAAAGCAAGTTTTTCAAAAGAAGTCAGGGCACATTAAAAGAATGCTACAGAAAAATATATGTCACCCAACATGTCTCTGATGTCTGTTTTCAGAAGAGTTTTTTTCCATGGGTAAAAATCAGCCCTTTGTCCAGCCAAACTCTTGTACTGACTATCTAGCTATTTCTGTGGAGTGTTGCTGAAACTTTTTTTTTTTTTTTTGTGGTCTCCCTTCATCTCTAAATAGGCAAATATAATTGCACTGCTCTGGAAAAGCACATTCTCTCATGAGTGTTTAGAGACACATATACTTTCTTTCCCACCCATCTTATGTTTGCATGGGTGCTTTGCAGGTAAGCTGTTTAGTGTGAAAGCCTATGCTTGTGTTTCTTGGGGTCATGTCAACACACACCATGTACGCAGGGTCTGCATACTCCTAACAACATGTTCTGGCTGTACCTGTAGTTGTGCTTATTAGGGCACATGCAGAAAGTAGGCAGATCTGGGCCACAGTGTGGATATGGTCTTTTCTGTCCAGAAGGCCACATATGAATATATCTTGCAGAAATATGTGAATAACATGCTTCACTTCCTTTCTTCTTCTGCATCAGTGTCAAGATGTGATGTTCTAGCTATTCCTCTGCTGCCGTTGGTCATACCTTTGATCTATTAGTACCAAGGAAAGCAGTAGTAAGACACAGATTAAACCCAGATCAAAGATCCAAAGACACCCAACACTAAACTAACTTCTTAGTCCACAGAAAATCTTCTCCCTCATCCAATGGACCAGATTCGTGGGTAAATTGGAAGAAAGGTCTTGAACACCAGGAGTTTCCATGGATGTTGAACAAAGAGACATTTGAGCTCTGAGGACTCCCTGCCATGCACCATTCCTGCTCATCAGGGCATGAGCTGCTCAACAGTCTTTTTACCAAGGATGGATGATCCCTCTGTAGACAGAAAACAAGTCACCCGGCTGTTTTTCAGCAATTAAATTAGTTATTAAATTCCTGTATTCAAATTCCTGTACTTTAATTCTACAAATCTCCCTATTCTACCAAGCTGCTTATTGGGAAATATAATCAATATTTATTGAAAACTCCATATATTCAGTGAAATTAAGCAATTCTTAGACTCTATTTAACTGCATCATCTGCTATGACAAGATCTTAAATTCAGCTTATTTCTTTAAGTAGCAAGAAAGGAAAAATATCTCTGGCAAAAGAAATCTATTAAAGGAAGGATATATTTATTCTATTTTTAAAAACTAAAGTGTGTCTTAAATGCTTAGATTTTCTCCCTTAAATTAATGTTCTTATCATTCCCTAGAGATTGCTAATATAATTGTTTTTCCTATTCATTTACTATGCAGATATTAGAAATCTCTTTTATTTTCTCATATTAACAATTATCTTACTGGGTAAATATTAATGAGATCATTCAGTGTGATTATTGTTTTATTTTATCATGCTAATATTTTAATTATTTTTCGACGGTTTATTTGTAACAGGATGCACAAGGTGCACCTGAAGGAAAAAAATAGGGGAAAACTTAAATGTATTTCTGTAAAATTCCTCTGAAATTGTACCTTTCTTCAACATTCTCCTCTATCCAGGCATCTTATCACTGTTTCAAGAACCTAATGACTCCACCACAGTACAGTGGTTACTGTGCTGTGAAGGAGTTGTCAGTTTTCACACAAAACATTAAAAGGCATGCTTGCAGCTGCTAACCAACCTCTTATTTTCTGCAAAAGTCAAAGTGCTAGTTCTGGAGCCTGAAACAACCTCCAGACTCCTCAAAGAAGGCATGGGATGTCTTCAGGGTAATGTTGGGAGACATTATATCATAGAATCAGAATATCCCAGGTTGGGAGGGACCCACAAGGATCAGCTAGTCCAATTCACAGCTCCACACAGGACCACACAAAAAATCAGACCACATGTCTGAGAGCGTTGTCCGAATGCTTGTTGAACTCTGGCAGTCTTGGTACTGTGACCGCTTCCCTGAAGAGCCTGTTCCAGCGCCTGACCACCCTCTCAGTGAAGAACCTTTTCCTAACATCCAGCCTGATCCTCCCCTGTTGCAGCTTCATGCCTTTCCCTCAGGTCCTGTAGCTGTCACCAGAGAGAAGAGATCAGTGCCTGCCCCTCCGCTCCCCTCGTGAGGAAGCTGCAGGCCACCATGAGGCCTCCCCTCAGTCTGTTCTTCTCTGGGCTGAACAACCCAAGTGACCTCAGCTGCTCCTCATACATCTTGCCCTCTAGACCCTTGACCATCTTCACAGACCTCCTTTGGACACTCTCTAATAATGTCCTTCTTTTATTGTGGATATTATATCTTTCAGAATAATGTTTTTGTACTCCAATCCAGTTGCACCAGGCAATTTGGGATCCAGAGGATCTGACAAACCTGATGTGAAAAATTATTCTGTTCATTTCCTCATCATACTTTCTTTCATTGATTGTATTTGTCTACAGAGGATTAAAGGTATGTTAAATAAGCAAAGGCTTGCAGAAACCTAGAAAGCTGTCTTAGCAACTGATCTGGAATGTCTGCTATAGATAAAAGTTCGTAGAAAGTATCTATAGGTAAAGGTGATAGATTCATTGACAGACCAACATCTTTAAATGGCAGGATGGCACCACTGTAGCTGAGTTTTCATCTGTTGGTATTTCTAATGCATTAGAAAACTGAAAATTACAACTCTTGTAGCTTTAGAAAACAATGTCAAGGAAATGGAAATTTTCCAGGAATATGAAGGAACAGGCAAAGACAAACTAAAGAAAATCCCATGACTGAGGGCCTTATTGAAGGAACTGAGAAGGATTCAAGGTGGGAATCCATAAGCACTATTTGTAGTGGTGTACAATAACCCCATGATTTAACAAGGTTGTTACCCGAAGTGGACACACCTTGAAAAATATGTTTTTACGCTCTACATACTCAAGGTGTAGGAGCAAGTTGAGTGTAACATTTAGCTGTTGAGTGAATGTAATATTTAAGCAGGAGGGTGATAATGGGTGTTATCTTTGATATTTCAGTTAAGAAGAAATTCAGATAATAGCTTATGGCAGAAAGTTAAGACAGGTAAGCTGTAAAAGATAAAATTTTCAGAACAAACTGATCTGACTTTCTGTACTGATAAGGATAATGATATCTCAAAAGAAAGCCTCAAGTTTAAGAAATAATACTTAAGCAATAATATTTCAGCAATTAGTCAACAGTATTCACCAGTCTGGTTAGTAAGCTGATATTAAGCAGTTGAAATTCAGTGTGATGTAAACGACTTGATTATTTTTATTGCTAATGTTTGCTGCAAAATATTTTGTCTATTTTGCAATAGTTTGAGTAGTAAATGAATTTTCATTTAAAGGCTTAAATTCAGTATGTGGAAATATCCTGAACTGAGACACTAGATAAATCAGATTTAAACTAAGCACCTGGTACCTATTTGAATCCAGAGCTAGCAATCTCACATCTAAGACTGAGTCATGCCTGTACAACATGAACCATGTCTCAAAATTTAAGTCTTTTTGGCAAATGAATAAATGCTGTAATGCTAGCATAGTTTCTGCAGATGTCAGGTAAGCCCAATAATATTTTCCATATATTGAATATGTGGATTGACCTTTTATAGTTCTCAGGTAACAAGGGCTTGCTGTGATATAAAATTATGATTATTGACTAGGAACAGAAGTTTCTCAAGCAAGGAGCAACAATTTCTTGATGTCTTAATTCCCAAGGTTGCAAATAAAGCCAGATAAGTATCCTGGTAATCCAGTCTCAAGGAAAATAAGTGTGTCGGGTGACTTGCCCACATGCTTAATTATGCAAGATGAGAAACTTTCAGATTTTTTTTTTTTCCAACTGTGAAGTTATTATGAAAATGTAAGCATAGGACTAATATTCAGGAAAAAAATGTAGTATGATTCACAGCAGAAAACAGATGCGCTCTATGTTTGTGCAGCGCCCACCACAAGGTCAGAGCTTCACTTGACTTGTTCTTGTCTATGAACCCTTGGAGCTTGCATTGATCTGCAGTTTAGAAGAGGGATGAGAGCCAAGATCAAAGAATAGAGACAGCTTGGAATCAGCAGTAGGACAATAAAATATCTACTAAATTATCCCTTTCTTCACCTCAAATAATTAGGTGTCTTTTTCCTTCAGATTTATTTATGAGTCCTGTATTGACTCTTTGGAGCGTCTCCTTTAAAAACAAACCATTGCCTTTAATTAACCTCTTGGGCACCTCTCCAAGATTTCTTCAAAAGATCAGGCGTTTGCATGTGCGCACACACATGCACAAAACCAACAGTATCTGAACTTGCCCTAGGTAGAATAACAATTACAAGTGTTATTAGGCCTCATGTGCTCATGGACAAGCAGGTCTGGAAAAAACAGTATCAGCTAAAGCATGGTTTTGACTGTTTCCATAATACATTGAAGGGATTTTGTTCAGCTTTTTCTGAATTGTTGTTTGGTATCAGTGACAGGAACACTCAGCTAGTCACTGGTTGTCCCAACACTTCTGCAATCAAGGTGGAAAAAAGACCAACCATTCTAGACATCCTGCTGTAAACTGACGCATGACTGTCCCTTGCAGTTTATTATCTAGTGTGTTGTCCACCTCAATTTTAAGTGATAAGACACAACTACTTTCCATTGCTATCTATACTTTCAGTTACTTTCATATGAAGTTTTTTTTTTTTTCTTTTTTCCTAACTGGAAGGATGAAGAGTTATTTCCCTTTTCTGAATTTTCTGAGACATCCAATCTCCCTTGTTATTAACTAAAAATCATGCAAACAAACCACATGCATTTATCCAGGCTGTCATCCAACCCAATTCTCCCAAGTTTCCTGTTTCTCAGCCGTTTGCTTTAAACCTTAGACCACATTGCCTAGTCCAAAATCTATTTAAAAAATCACTTATGTATAAATAAGGTTTAGAGTAGTTGTAGGATTTTGAAAATCCCAGGTATGAAAATCAGTAGCCAACATTCTGTCTTGGTCTTTTGTAAATCTCAGAGCCATTTGCAAATATAATCCAGGTTTTGCTCATCCAAATTTTGCTTGGGATATGTACAAACAAGCATTTTGTGCTAGCTTGGCCCCTGTTTAAAGTAAGAAAAAACAAGATGTGTTAAATTTGGCACTGTAGGTTTTTGGAAGAAAGTGGCAGTTCAGACAGAATATTGTATAGTAAATACTTATTGAATATCTTGTTGTGTTCTGGAAGTTACTGGGAAAATGTTGATATTGGTAACATTTACAGTAAGAATCCAGTCTTTCTGCCTTATTTCCATAAAAGATGACAATTTTTCCTTTGAGCCATCACTTTAATATTACTCAGGGTATCATGAGAAATATGTCTGCTCCTTTGGATGACTTTGTTATCTAAAAATAAATCTTTATTTCTTGCAACACTAGGCACTTTCTGTTTCAATACTGATTCTTCCAGATCTGCCATTATTCCTGGACTATTCATTATGCACTTAATGTCATTAGAGATCTCCACCTTTCATGCAACAGGCATGTGGGGGCCTTGTCGTTTAAGCAGCATTTAGATCTGTGGGCTTTTTTTCTGGGAGTTTTTTCAAAAAACTGGGCAGATGCAGGAAGTCATGCTATCACTGGCCCAACAGTTAGAGCAGTGCTCTCTGAATTCACATTGGACTAGACATCCTCTAATACAGGCCTGGAGGCTGCTGCCAGGCCAGCCTCAATGACCCTTGGCATTACCAAATTTCTGTTAAGCTTGCACAAGAATAGTGGTATTTCCCCATTCTGTTTCAAAATATTAGTTTGTGCAAGTCCCTTTCCCTTCCTTATATTTGAGCAGCACTCGCTGGGCAAGGGATGCAGTCCTGCTGATCAGGAGTTCAGTCCTGGCACTGTGGGCTTTCACGTGAAGCTCGGGCACAGGCCAGATCTCACTGCATTTTTGTAGCAGGTGGTGAGAGGACAACTGCGGATACACTGGTTATCAGGGCTGGTTTGGCTGTGCTGACTGCTGCCTGAGTGTCATGCTTGCTGCTGAGTTGTATGTGGAGAAGTCCACATACAGAGCAAGTGGTATTGGCATAACCCTGACCCAAACCTGGGTAAATAATGCATCAAAAAGTCTTGCGAACCTAGAGAAGACCTACCACGTATATAGTCCATGGCATAAAAACAAGCAGTATTACCGGGACCTGTGATCACATATACTGACCAAAGTACTGCTGTTTATCTTGTGGGTCTCCTATTTGTAAGAAGTACAGGTTTTGTTATTTTTAACTAACTCTTGTGAAACTGCCTGATGGTTGCTTCTTTTGTTGTGTTTTTTTTGGTTTTAAATTCTGGGCATAACATATTCAAACGTTACATTCCTTTACTCCTTACCCTCAAACACACTTGCATACCTGTATGCCAAAAGATGTCTCGAGCCCTTCATACATGAAAGTACTGATCTTCAAAGGAGTTCTGCTCCCATACAGGTAACTTCATAAATAACTTCTCTGGAAGAGCCTGAGCTGAAAGTTTTGTGAGCTGGAAGTAAATGGGACTGGGATTCTGACATTACGAATTTGGAGGTTTACTGAGTCTGCAAGATCAGAGCGACTGAGAGCTTGGTTTGTTGCTGCAACAGACAGTAAACCACAATCCCAAATATTTGGAAATCACATAAGAACCTGTGGGTCAGGTGATGGGCATTGAAGAAAACTCCTTAGACTTTTCTTGTCTTCCTTAACATCAGCTAATGCTGCTTGCTTGGCTCGGAACTGCAGTAGGCTCTGGACCTGGTCTTTTTCCGGCTAATGCACTGCCAGCCCTTTCTGGGCTTAGGAGTATCTCCTAAATTGCAGCTCTCGACACATGGAAATCTCATCAGACATATTAAATCCTTGCCTTCCCATGGGGTCATTATTCAGTGAATGGCCCTTCTTTTGAGCTCTCCCTATCACAACTAGTTGCCTTGTTGAGGGCAGAAAATTTGTTTTTCTTTTTTTAACTGAAGAGATAAGGTGAAGCTTACACCTAGCCAACAAAAAGAATTTGCTTGTATTAAACAGGATCTAATCTGACTCTATCTTCTGCTAGTTTTAGTAACTGAAAAGCCATCTGTGTACTTTACTTCAATCAAATGAGACCTCCCCAGGCAGAATCATAGAATATCCTGGGTTGGAATGGACCCACAAGGATCATTGAGTCCAGCTAGTACTATGGGGTTATTTTTGAGGTACTTGAGGTACATTGAGGTATTAGTGCTATAAGGTTATTTTGTTAGATTGGACAGCACTGTGCTGCTCACCACGGAAGGGCACACTTCTTGTTGCCAGCCATCTTTGTATTCAAGCAGAAAAAAACCCTGATCATTGAATGTTGCTGTTGTCTGTGCCAATTATGATTTTTCAAGACAGAAGGAAAGTTTTGAAAGAATGTGGATTTGCACAGCAAAATATCAACAACAACATTAACAAAGCTGAAAAGGGAAGGCACTTGGACATCTTTGTATATCAAAGCCCTAAAACTCTGCAAACCTACTCTGGTCTGTTTCGCACCCTATGAAGAAGGAAATAACATGCTTAGTTCATCCAGAGCTGTTTTTCTCTTGTTTATTAATAGTCTTATTTCAGAGGAAACTCTCCTGCCTTCCTTAATTTACAAACTAATTGCTAATTGCTAAATTAAACCTGAGGCAGGTGTAAATTTACACTGTCCCTGACACAGCAGGCACAAAAGGACTCAGATTGCCATGCTAGTGCTTCCAGCACAGTATAGCTGAGGGCCTGGCTGTAGAGCTGTCTCCTCAGAGCCATACAAGAAGAGTGTTTAGTTTTAAATATCCTCTTACACAGTGGTTCTGGACACAGTACAAGGTATGTGCTCTCAGCGAAGACTTGGGCTATCCTTTAGGGATATATAGTAGTGCGTATCTTTTAGGCTTGTGGTTTCTTCCAAAATCTGAAAGACTATATCGCTTATACCAGATCAATTATAGACATGCCAGCATGCTGGATGGTGCCAAGAAATTTAAAGAGGGTTGGAGTTTCTACCACTTTTCTGCATGTACCTATCCCCCAGTATATTTCTGCTGCATTCTTTGAAGCATTATTTTAGCCTCTGGCTCAAGTTGGTTGGTACTTGCAGTGTTGATGATACCTTATACACTGTAAAGGGGGCTAAAATAAGTCTCAAAAAGAACATTTGGCACTCAAGCATAAAGAGACTCAAATGCTCAACAACAAAGATACTCGCTTACCATCCCTACGCTCCACACAACTGTGCTGACTGCCCTCAAAATTCCTCAGCTTAAAGCTGTGATGGTCAGGACCTGGGGTGTATCCCAGACTCCCTGGCTTTGTCCTCAGGGTTATTGCAACAGTTGTGCTGTGAAGAGACAATGAGATGGTGGGAAAGGGCTCTTAGATCTGGGGTATAACTTCTTTGCAACTGGTACTTAAGTTTGGAAGTCATGTCACATGAGGAGACCCTGTAATGTGGCTACAGTTAAATGAACGCTTTACCTCTTACATAATAAGTCATAAGTGGGGTACTCTGAGAGACAGTCAGTGTTGGCTTTAGAGAGTTTCTGAAAGGCCTTCAGAAGTCAGGGTGACTCTTATGTTGCATTAGCTAACGTTCCCAGTATGTGCACAGGAAAGCCAGGGCATAGAATCAATCACTAGGGACTTTGTCAAGGTTAAACAGTGAATTAGTCATAGTGATTAATTACATCTCACCTCTTAATTCTTGAGCAATTATAGGAGCATACTGCCTTGCAGAATAATTCCCATGTCTTCCCTCTGTTCTTCCACACTATTTCCCAGAGACCTTGAAAGCCTAAGGCTGGACATGCTGTTTTCCAGACTGGAGTCATGGCCTGCAAAGAGCCAGCTGTGTTATTTGATTTTAGTAGTTGCTCTCGGACAGTTGGTGGTCATTTAGCCTGGAGAGCCAAATTGCTCTGGGGCACAGTAATTGGTCTACATGCATGATTTGCAACTAATTGTAATACAGAAGAAGCCTAGAGTACTGGATGTCTCTTTCCATTACTGTGATATTCAGAAAAGTAGGATATGTTTGAGACATGCCAGCTTCTTAACCCCAATAGTCTACATGATAAAAATGCTATTACAGGTTAGAACAGGCAAAGAAATCTCCCACCTTCTCCTTATGGCACAGTGTTCTCACACCTGTGGAGTGCAGAGCTGCAAATTATTATTTCTCCTGCTATACTTTGCATTGGTGCAGCTTTACCTTGAATATTGTGTGCAGTTCTGGTCTCAACAATACAAAAAGAATGTTAAGGTCCTTGAAAGCATCCAGAGGAAGGCAACAAAGCTGGTAAAAGGGCTGGAAGGCATGTTCTATGAGGAGAGGCTGGGGGCACTTTGGTTGTCTAGACTGGAGAAAAGAAGGCTGAGAGGAGACCTCAATGCTCTCTAGAACTTCCTGAGAAGGGGAAGTGGAGAGGGAGGTGCTGCTCTCTTCTCCCCAGTAACCAATGACAGGACACACGGGAACGGCACAAAGCTGTGCTAGGGGAGGTTCAGACTGGACATTAGGAAAAATTTATTTAACATGAGAGTGGTCAAACACTCAACAGCTCAAACAGGCTTCCTAGAGAGAAGTGGTTGATGCCCCATGCCTATCAGTGTTCAAGAGGCATTTGGATAATGCCCTCAGTGATATGCTTTAACTTTTGGCTAGCCCTGAAAAGGCCAGGCAGTTGGACTTGATCTTTGAAGGTCCCTTTCAAATGAATTATTCTACTTGATAGCAGTATCACATAGTTGTAATAGGGAAGGGATGTTATTTTTCTGTGTTCTCCAAATGAAGTAAAAGAAGTCAGAGGGTAAAGACAACACTTTCAGATTTGCGTGTTCAAAGTGAAGCTTCTGCATTTTCTTTAGTGTGCTAAAACTTGGTGATTTGCTTTTTGGAGGTTCTGAGCATTGGTTTATACATGAACACTTTCATGACGAAAAAAAGACTGTGTTTGTCCCCTCTTTCTCCCTTGTCTTTTGAAGTATTTCTCATTGCAATAGCAGGAAGTGGGGTGATGCTGGTGGGAGACCCTGCTGAGGCAGGTGAGTGGTCTGCATGGCCCAGGTGCCTGTTCTGAACACAGCCTCAGGAGGCCAGTTCTCTTTCATTAGCAGATCAGTGAGAACATTGCCTATGTTAAATAGGTAAGATTTCTTATGAACAAATATTTAAAATCTTTCTTTCAACCCCTACCTCTACTAAGCCAATATGTTCAGGTAATCTTACAGCTATCTGGGCCTAAACGAGATTTTCAGATCCCCAAGCCTAGCTGGCCCTGAATGAAAGTGGCATCACTTCTTCCCTCTCTGCCACATAGGAAGCACTCTTAGATCATTATATTACAAAGCTAAACATCCCACATAGTTTTCTTTTGTGGTTACTAATCCACATGCATCTTTTACAGTGATGGGGGTTTGGCTTTTCTGTGTTGTGCCAAGCTGGGGCAATAGAACTTAAATTCTCTCTAATACCAATGTGCTGTCTAATGTTTTTATTAATCCACTTGTCTTCAAAGTTGTGGCTTTAAACGCAGGACAGAAGGTAAATTTGGGTCCTTTCCAGCTGTAGATTGCCAGCAGATTTGCTAGACTTGTGTAATTTCTTTTTTGAAGTTGTTAAACCTGGCAGGCAGGATTCAACCATTACCAAGATTTCATTTAATATATCTATTCCCCTACACATTGCTTCATATACTGTTAGCAAATGGCAAATCCTAGGTGGCCCTGCTTCTGGAAGCTGCAGGCTGAATTAGTTGAAAAGGACTTGAGACACATTGCCCAAATGACTTTGAGGCTTTTTTTTGGATGGTAAGTCATCCTGCAGCTTAAAGTAGAAATGGATCCAGAAAAGCATCCCTAAACTTGAGAGGAAATATGGATACAAACTTTGAAACTAATACTTTTCTCTACTGGAAAAGAACCCCATAATTTTCTTTTTATCCTATTCCTCCTTTCCCTAACAAAGCAGTACTTTTCAGATCATGTGAATTTTATTTACTGACTACCAAGTAATTACACGGTGAGTAATTGGATGGCTTCACAGGACTGGAAATGGAATAGTGATTGCTTAACCTGTAGGTGAGTACTTTGGCTCTGTGCTACCTGGCAGTGAGTGCAGATGGGTCCCAAACATCTGCTGTATGCCATATGTTGGGGTTCAGCCCAGCTGTGTCAGGTGTCTGCATCACAAATAACCACCAGTGCAAACAGTGGATATTAGCAGTCTTGAGAAAGGAGTAAAGACAAAATGGGTCTTGAAGAATGTCCCTTGTGTTTTTATCTTTGTCTGGATGGACTGATGTGTGGGTATCCTGAGAGTATGGAGGTACTTATGGTAATCGAAATCTCTCCTTGTTCATGCCGAGTACCTGTGGAGCTCTGTTATTTTTGACTGACACTGGATTAAAATTGAATATTTGATTTAGCTACAGGATTTTAAGTAACTGTCTAAATCACTGCTGGAAAAGCAAATATGATTTTAAAACAATCTTGTAGTACAGAAATTGCCAGAAGAAATCAGTACATGGCATGACTTTTGTTCAGAGCAGGGGAACAACTCTTGCCATTTCACAGCAGTGGATCTTTTCTTTCTGATCCAGCAACAGTTGATTAGTTAGCCTGAGCGGTTGTAATCTGCACCAGGTCCTGCTCATATGCCTGTGTTTTTGCTTAAGAAGGAATGGTGAAAAAATGCAGACCAGCTGTTACAATATAGAAACTTACAATATGAGCAAAGCTTGTGAAAAGAAGCCCAGCACAGAGAGCTTCTATTCATAAAATATTTTTTTCATTTTTTTCCCTAAAAATCCCATGAAATTTTTTCCTCCTATAGCTTTTTAGCTTTTTGTAAATCATCTTCCCCTTGTTGCTGGGAGATTTAAAACAAATAGCCAAACAACCAAGAGTATTTAATGAACTCTGAATTGCCTTGCTATAAACTGAGAGAATTTCTAGGTTTCCCACTTACCCAATTGGCCGAAAATCACAAAAATAACCTCATCTTGTTATAATCCTATTTCACAACTCATTTTTCACGGCTCAATTCCACCCTAGACTGGTTTTTCTTTCTTCTTAGTTCTCTTTTTTCCCCTACCACACATGTATCCACTCTTTTCCTCTCTCACAAACAGGCTTGCTCACACACCCCCACACATCCACACTCACATACATGAGGAGCAGTTTACGGCTCAATTTGAAAGATGGTTCTTAAAAATAAAATAAAATAAAAAAAAATCATTGTTTCTGATGTGAAGAACAACTAAGAAAACAAAGGAAACCAGAGTGGGCAGTAAAACCCTTGGGGTCTGCAAACTTAGTTGTGGGAAATGTGGTGTTAATTTTTCTTATTTTGAAATCCACTAATGCTTCTCATAGAACTTGAAAGAACATCTTGTTTACTTAAAAAATAATAGAAAAAAATTATCTGGTGACTTTGTTATATGGGTTTTATTTGGGTTCTTTCTTTTTCTTAACTAGGAAAGTTTGTAGGAAAACAGGATATTTGTTTCTGAAGAGGTTGTCTGCTACTTATTTCCCACATAAACTTCCTGCTGTTGCTACTTTGGAAACTACTGTCTAGTCTGCTTGGGTCCCAGGCCTTTAACTCCATCACTGTGTGCCAGGTTCCCAAAACCTGGGCTTTCAAAATGGGTTTGCACTCTCATATCACCCCTGCCCCTAATTTCTTTCACATCCACTGACTGAGGCACCTGTCAAGTTCACCCTCTCTCATCTTTCACTTTAACAATCATTTTGTTCCATCATCCCTCAAGTTTTCCTGCTTCCTCTCATGCTGTTCTTCATAGTACCTAAACTTGAATCATCACAACCCTCTGTTGTAGCCTGTGGGATAGAGATCCCTCCTTTTGTGGACCAAAATTTCAGCACTTTCCCACTGAACACAGTAAACACCCACAAGCTTGCAATTCTCCCTGGAAATTTGATTTCCTGTTTTCTTTTTTTTTTTTTTTTGTTCAACTTCATATTCACTCCTCTCATCCTTGCATTAACATGCTTGTTATGACCCTCCTTTCTTTAGCTTAATTATTCTCTGTGGATTGTGGTAATACTATGCCAAAGTGTATGTGTTTTTTTTCAGTTCTGAGAGTGGTGAAATGCCATTCTCTTCAATCAGGGCAGATTACACAGTCAGCTGTGTATTAAAAGGTCAATGTACAAAAACCTCATAAAAGTATCGATCAGCCTGGAAGCCAGTGATATTTTTGTAATGTCCTGGTGACACATTGATTAAACTGATTAAGCCATAAACGATGACATCCACTTCAGTCAGTCCAGCTCCTGGAATAGATTCCCAGCCCCCATCTCCCAGTGTTCTGGATAAATGTGCTTGGACTTCATTGTAAAACACTGGGTCAATGGACTGCCGAATACTCAAACAAACCCTTCTGACCACATGCAAAGCCAGCCCTCCTGCCTGCACTGCTACAGGTGAACTCATGGCAGGGAAATGTGAGCAGCTGGCACACCTACAGCAGATGCCATCTTAATTGGTCTGTGATGAAGGTGAGCCATTCCTTCTCAACAGCAGCATGCTTTCCTCTCCTGCCTGGCAATTTGACCACTTACATAAGCTGTGCTTAAGATCTTTATTGTCCTGGGCAGGAGTTCAGTTTATGCTAATAACTCTGGCATCTGGATCTGGATTGAAAATATGCTAATCAGACAAAACAGCACAGGGATGGCCCCAAAGTGCTTTTTGTTTATTTTTCTTTCAGATTTGCATTTTTTTTCTTTGCATTTGCAGCTGCAGTGACTTCTGCTTTTTTCTTATCATTCTAATACCAAATTGAGCTGATGGCCAGAGCGCCACGTGAGGGAGCAATAAACTCCGCTGTAGGCTGAGAGGAGTCGTATGGCAATAGGATTGAATGACAAGCATACCTCAACAATTGTATCTCAAAGTGAGGTGCAATGAGAGATGTCAATATTGTGATATTTCTGAGTATAACAAGCCTTACAGCTGGAGAAACTGAGGCACAATATAGGCTGGGAAAGCTGAGGTGAGGAGCCTTATCCACTGTCACTGCACTGGGACATGATTATTACGATTATTATACAGGGCATCTGAATCATGTCTCTGCAGTTAGTAGTATTGGGGCATCTCACTCTCAGGATGAACCCACCAATTCCCAAATTGCTCCCCCGCCCCAAACTGAATAAAAATTGCTAGGTTAAAGGTGGTCTTCTTTGTGGTAGGTAAACAAAGGCTGATGCTTCTCAAAAGATGATAGCTGTACAGAGTATCTCCCTGTGTGCTTTCCACATAAGAAACCACAGCAGCTTGGCATGCAAACAAGAAAAAGTTTCCTTTAGAAGCTAGTTCTTCCTCTTTTTTTTTTTTTTTTTTTTTATTACCCAGATAGTCTCAACTCTGATGTAATTTGACGTGGAAATGTTTTCTGGCTCATTTTTGCTAGGAAATAATCACAATGCAATGGCTTTAAAGAGCCTGAATGTGTCCAGCACTAACTACTGGGGCTAACTACTTTGGCTCTGGCAAATGAAGCTAAACTTTGGGAGCATTTGGAGAGTGGAATGAGCGTAGGTGGTGGTGGTAGCTTGCTTATTAAGTATTTCACAGCAGGAGAATGGCACACCAGCTTTCTGTGATTTGGGTGGAGTGCCAGGACTCTCAGCCAACACTTAGCCCTAAGTGTTTAGAGCCCCGATTACCTGGGAGATGCTCCTTGTTTGCAGTGTCACAAACCCCGGGCTGGTGACGAGGGAGCCGGAGGGGGAGTGCGTCAGGAAGACGTCTGTGGCAGTACACTCTGTATTGCAGCCTGCGTTGGCTAACTTGCTAGGCAACCTCTGAACGCAGGCTTTCTCAAGTGTTTGGGAGGAGGTGAGCTGATCTCCTTTGAGCAGGGATAGAACAGAGTGGCTCTGATCCTGAATCGTTATTCTGCCGCTGATTAATTAACAATGGGAACAGTTTATTCATTAACTGAATTTGTCTCTCTTCTCTGCCTTAATTTGGGAAAAGCAATTAAGAACTAAGGCTGATGAACCAAAGTGTAAATACACAAACATCTAGCCACAAAGACCTGTGGCTTTCTTTATAAAAGAAGGATATTAATGCACCTGTAATGTAAACTTCTGGCAACTCTCCTGCTAGAGCTTGTAAGGATGAGGACATGGGGAGTGAGCAGTGTGGGTACAGTACTGGCACCTGCACGCTACAGAAGCTGGGCCCTTGGCCAAGACCAGCATGAAGATGAGGGCTGTGCATCAGGCCTGTCTGAATTAAGCAGTTGCTGTGCATCTCTGCAACTAGCAATGGTGCACAACCACCTATGTGGAAGGAATTTCCTTCCCATCTTTTGCCTTTATAAAAGCCTTCTTTGGAAGTGTAGCTGTTCATACTTGCTGCAGTAGCAGAGATGATTTGTTATGTATGCAAAGGCCACTAATCCATCACTTCTGGATGGAAGGCAGCAGCCTTTGATATCATCTCCTGTGGATTTTACAGCATTGCCCCTCTGCAATTCCTAGCACTCAGTATAGATGAGAAAAACACTGCCAGTTGAATCAGTAACCAGTGGGATCCTGCCCAGGCACTATTTAAAGTTACACGTGGTGAAAATCTGTAATGATTTCTACCCTTCTGGGGATCAGTTGGCCAGCTATAGGCAAAAAGTGATTCTAGGTTTGAGAGGTCTTAGCAGCTGGAGGGATAAGCTGTTGAATGGTCATTAACTGATGCAGGCAGACAGTTGACTCTTAGAAGCTCTAAAGCAAAAGGAGAAGCAACTCAGGGGAATGATGTGTGTTTTTCTTTGAATCTGTTCTTCAGCTGCTGTCTTATCATTGCCCACTGATTCTGTAGTTAGTTTTGTAGTAGAGTTTTTATAGTTAACTTGCAAACTCAGGTCTCATTTTTCAAGGGTTTAGACTAGTTCAATCATTTAGACTGTCTCGGACTCTCATGTGACAGATTAAGCACCTGCATTATAATTACAACCAGACTTTCTTTTTTCCCAAGGACTTTTCTTGGCTCATTCTCATTGATGCCAGGAAGAGTTTAGTAACAGCCAAGGGGAGTTAATGACTTAGGTACTAACTCGCTTTCTTCTTCAGTCCTTAGTGAAATGAGCTTGTGAAACTGCAGACTTTTATCACAAGTGTGGTAACACCTAAAAGAGAAAATGAGAATAGTAACTGTCAGATGCCCTCCTTCATTGCTGGGCAATCCGTGTGTGACAAAAGGAAAGTAGTGAGGCAGAAAGAGTTGGAGTTAAATAGGGAGACAGCAACAATAATGGGGGCAGATATTGAATAACCAACTCTTCCAGACTCATCCATGAGCCTGTTCTTTCTCTTCAGCTCTTTTAGAGAGGGTCATAGACTGGCTTGAGTTGGAAGAGACCGTAAAGATCATCCAGTTCCAACCCCCCTGCCATGGGCAGGGATGCCACCCACTAGATCAGGTCACTCAGAGCCCCATCCAACCTGGCCTTGAACACCTCCAGGGATGGGGCATCCACAACTTCCCTGGGCAACCTGTTCCAGTGCCTCACCACCCTCTGAGTAAAGAACTTCCTCCTAACATCCAATCTATATCTCCTCTCTTTTAGTTTAAAACCATTCCCCCTTGTCCTATCACTATCTGCCCATGTAAAGAGTCCCTCTCCATCTTGTTTATAAGCCCCCTCCAAGTTCTGAAAGGCTGCAATGAGATCTCCCCAGAACCTTCTCTTCTCCAGGCCGAACAACCTCAGCTCTCTCAGCCTTTCTTTATAGGAGAGGTGCTCCAGCCCTCTGATCAGGATCTTGCTGGCAATCAAATCACAAGTGGGGCCTGAAACCTGAGTGTGAAGTGGAATAAGATGGCAGCCTGAAACCTTGAGACACTTCTCTCTCATGTGGAGAAGAATTGTCACAGGACTCCAGATGGGGGGATGGATATGGATTGGCCTCAGAGAGCCTGTGCAGAAGGCAGCAGGTAATGAAGGATCTGAATTTTGGTGACGTTTCTGTCGCTGATACAGCTGAGATGAAGAGGGAATATGTAATTGCAGCAGGTTTCAACTACATGATTTGCTGGTGCAATGTGTAGTCAAAGGCCTGCATGGAATATGTCTTCCAGGTGGCTGAGCTAACTTTCAAGACAACATACTAAGGATAGTAGACATATGAATCAAAACTGTCCTTGGTGAAGATGCACTACAGGGCATCTTGCTAAGAGAAAGGTGAATTTTATAAATAGGCAAATGGAAAACTGACTTTACTTTATCTGAGACCCCCACCATGAGCTAGCTTGACTTGTGACAGCCATAAACTGAAGTAGTAGAATAAAATTAAACCCAACCCTGCAGCCTGTGAATGCCTCTCTTCTGCCACAAAAAAATGGTTTCAAGTCTCTCTGCTGAAGTAACTGGTTTTTGAAGAGCCTTTTAAAAAAGTAAATAAATAAAAATAGAAGCTAGTGACATACCCTTTGCATAGGTGAATAAGATGTTCCTCTCAGTTGGTTTTATGACTCCTCTTCCCATCCTCTCTGGTGTTTGTGCAGCAGACGGCAGCAGAGCTGCCTGCTCACTCCTGCCCTGGAAACCCACTGCATGGAATAAGCAGAGGGAATGAGCAAAGGGAAACATGAGGTGTAACTGGGTGACTGGACTTGAGGAAAATAAAGAATAAATGTTTGTCATAGAGCCTGCATGTTAGTGTCCAGCCAGAGTTCAGAAAACATCAAGCTCAGTCTGATCTAGCATGGCAAATTCCTCTTTAGGAAGGCAGTCTGAGGCCTTACTTTCTCAGGACCAGATCCAGAGTAGGAATTGGACATAATGACATTCAGTACAGCAATTCCTCCCCCAAATTCAAAAGCTTGGTTACAGTACAGGAATGCACAGGGCTGACTTCTGATCATTACGTAATGAATTTAGGTGTCTAAGAATAGCAGCCACACCAAATGGAGGAGATGAGAGAAAGTCTAATGCAGCCAACTGGCAATGCTGATGAGACAGGAGAATCTTATGCTCTCTACATTGCCTAGATTTAGAGAGTGATCTCAGAGGTGGCATTTCTGGAACACAGATTCAGGTTTTGAAACTGCTTCTGGCAGATAAGTGCCTGGCTTGTGTTTTTGGGTAAACATTGCTATTTTTTCATGAAACTTGAGGAGGAGCTACTACCTTTGTTTCATGCTAGATTACTAATTCAGGAAACATTAAAGATGATTATAGACCTTCAGCCTGCAGCAAGGCCATAAATAAATCTCATATGGGAAAACCTTCAGCATTTCTGAAGGCTGGCTCAATATGCAGAAGGTCGGAAAGAAGGCAGGAACGCAGTATGATTGACTAGTGCAGTGACTGAAACACTAGACTGTTCGTAGCTCTCAATGGTATACTTGTTCCACTCATGAAGGTGGGGGTCATACGCTCATACAACTTCATTTAAAAATATGGATGGAAAGCTGGCATACCAATAGCTAACAAGTTCAAGACTACTTCTTCAGTGACAAGTTCCCACTTTGCAGGTTAGAGTAAAGGATAACAATGATGGTTTTTTTCAACTTACAGCACTGATAGAACCTCACTGATGGTTCTAGTGGCCTACAGTAAGGCAGACTACAGAGCAGATGACATGACATAAAAAGGTATGGTTGTGTCTGTTCTTCAGAGCAGGTAATATGATAAAAGAAAATTCAATAGGAGAGCAGTAGACTGACATTGCAACAGTCAACTAGACTGTGAAAACCACCACACCCTTTGTTCTAAGTGTGTTGCAGGCCTTCTTCTGTGCCTAGGGTCTGCAAAGCCACGTTGGAATTCTATTCTACATCCTCCCATCTTCTCACTTTAACCTGAGAGGTGATACAGACACTTGATCATTATGATTTCCAATGACTCATGCTCAGCGACACAAAGTTAAATTGATTACCAAACCATCCTCCAGGAAATACTGGTGGGTATCCTCAGGAATTTAGGTTAGGTTCAGGTAAACATCTCTCACACTAGTTCTTCTGATGACTGGAGCAATTTGGTCCTTCCTGCTTTCTGTTTCTAACAACAAAGGCCCTGTTCTCAGTTAAATAAAAAAGTGTATACCTGGTAATGTTAAAACAAACAAACACAAAAAACAACAAACAAACAACAACAAAAAAACCTCGCCACCAAAAATATAATGATATACCAGAAGAACCATTTATGCATTAAAAGCCCTTCTCAATTTTCCAGAAGGCATCCGAAGCTCATTAAAAGAGGCTTTATTTTAGTGTGGTTGTGGTTTTCATTTTCTCTCTTCTTAAAACAGCTTCTGTCACAGACAAATCACTTTCTCTGGCATTTTCAAGCACATATTTCCTAGCAGTCATGCTAATACCATCACAGGAGGGAGGCATTTAACTATTGCTGTTTCACCTCTGCTTCAGCATTGACCAGTTCTGCCATACAATTCCCATTGATTGGAACTTCTGCTGTAGGGAAATGTAGCCACTATACAGCTCTTCACTTTAATAATAAAATCAACCAACTTACCCAATGACTAGTTTTTGGGCTTTGCAAACTTATTCTTCTGCTTGGTTGAGTTGGTGGAACACAAAGAGACCTTGGAGTCAAGTAATACCAATGGGCTCAAGATGCAGCACACAAACTTGGGATTTTGTTGCAGACTATGTTAAGGATCAGACAGGTATAAAGGACAGAGCCATTTCTCAGTGGTGGTGTGTTTGGACCAAGCTCATTTCATTTTATCTACAATCTGCCTTTAGTGTCTGAGTGCCAATCCGAAGCAAGCTTATCTGTTATATTTCCTATGTAACAGTTTTATCTCAAATGTTTTCAAGTCAACACGAAACTTCTTATTGCTTCTAACAGGTTTTTTTTTTTTTTTTTTCGCCAGGCCCTGATCTGAACATGCATGGGAAGCCTCAGTTATAACCTTCACCTCCCTGCTTTGAATGTGTGGCCTTGGCCAACCAGCATGAAGAAGGCTTCCTCAGTGCCAACAGCTGGATTTTTTTATTGTTTTGTCTCTTACAGTCATCACTCAGTGAAGTCTGATTTAGCAAGGTACTTAAAATATTCTTCATTTTAAGTCAGCTTATGGGCCTGTGTAAATCAGAGACACTTATCAGATACTTAAAGTCAGGCAGGTTCTGATCCGAGTCCTAACAAATACGCTAATTCGGAGTAGTCATACCCACATCTAGCAATCTTCCTTGTTACTACGACTAACTTATACTGTAATACTGGGGAGGGGAAAGAAGATGGGGCGCTTTTAACTCCGAGGTGGTCTGTTGAAGAGCTGAAACAAAGTATGCACTCGCTTGGCAGAAGAATGGAAGAGAAAGAAAGAGATGGCCTTGGAATAGAGAAATGCTGACAGGATTGAAGTGGAGATAGCTACTGGCAGAAATAAGACCATCAATGGAGAGGAAGTAGTTCAAGAGGACCAGCGGTCCCAGGACTAAATACTGGAATGTAAATCTCTGCCTGAGCTATTGCTAGGATGTAGAAAGTTGATAGGAGATTGGAGCTGAATTCTGTCCTGCTGCTATAGCATGTCTGTCCCAATGCCAGTGGAGGCGTTGCACTTGCTGCTTGCTTCATGGTTCTCCTGAGCTAAGAAGGTGAAATAGCACTGTCAGTAGAGTCCACCTGATTTACATGGACTTGGTGTGCTTTCTAGGCATGCTAGGGTGAGCTTTTGTAGGACGCCAGAGGCAGCTTGCCATCTCATCCCTTTTTGCAAGAGGTGAGCTTGGTAATTAAGCACTATATTATTAACTTCATTTTTAGCTTGTTTATCAAGTTGAGTCAGCTCACAAGTTAGATAAGCAACAGGATGGGTGCAAAGGAAAGGGCAGCACCGTCCACAGCTGTGGCAGGGGGAGTTACTCTCTCTGCATCAGCAATTAAACAAGCGCAGCCACCTCTTGCAAGGTCGTCATTTTTTTGTACCTCTTCCCCCTGTAGCACTGCCTGTATTTTCAGAGCTCAGTGATTTACCCTAGTTCATATCAGCCTCCCTATGTAGGGTAGCATAGAAGAAGAACTGGGACACTGAGGATTATTGTGCAGATGAAGGAAAGTGGTTAGTGCAGCGCTTTTGATAAATCCTGACTAGGTGTTGAGAAACAAGAAACTTTTCCCATTTACTCTGTCTGCTTACAGAGCCCTGGCCAAGCCACTTTGCCTTCATGAGCCTGTTTTCCCATCTTTACAGGAAAACAATAGCTTTCTGCCTTCTAAAACTATGGCAAGGCTAAATTATTTACTTTCCAGAAAAAGTAGTTGGTTTCAGCTTCAGACCTATCAGACATTCTCATGGTTGTTGTGCATACACTTATTTTTTAAAAAAAGTACAGGCGATGAGAAGACTGGAGGGTAGTGCTCCAAAACAAATTTTAGTGGTTATTACTGTAGCAAATAGCTGGATTTGGTAAACATATGAACAAGACTTTTTTATTCTCAGCACTTTTTTTCTCCCCACAGAAGAATGTGAGCCACTCTTTATTAGGTGTAAATTGTGTATTACTGCATCAAGGGAATGATGTCGATTTACATGGGATCATGGCTTGGCTCACTTAAGCTCTGCTCTGCTTTGCTGGACTACTTTGGAACCGTAAAGTGGCATCCTACTGATTTCTTCTGCAATCCTATTCCTCACATCTCCCAGGCCCTGGTGTTTGTGTTTCCTGATCTTACAGCACAATGTCTTAATTATGGTCAGAGAAAAGACATAAGGAAAAGGAATGTCCTGATTTGTCTTTTAACTGCAGTTCTTACGGGTATTTATTTCAAAGTGCAATTACAGGAACGGAAATGACTATGCAAAAATGGCCTTTTCCTACTAACAATCTCAGCTGCTTGTGTACATTTAAGCAAAATCTGCAGACCTTTGTTGACATAAGTTTTATTGCAGGTCACATTTATTTTCCAGTCTCTATTACAAAATAGCCTTGCAGGAAAGTCTGTCTTCAGGGAGAGGAGAAGGGTAAAGAACCAGAGGGACCAGCACTGCAAAAGTCACTTCTGTCAGTTGCCTCTCTTGTCACAGGCAGCCTTTGCTGCCAAAACTGTTAGCTTCTCCTGCCCCCTCGTGCATGCTTGCGAATACTGCCAGCAATTTTCTCTTGCAGAAATCTGCTAGAGAAACAGCAAAATAGAGTAAAGAAATATAAGACCTTCGGGATATAGCAGTTGTGGTGAACATTGTTTTGTGAAGGAATCTCTTTGACAGCCATGGGAAGACAGTTATCTAGTCCTGCGCTGGAGAATCTCCCATGCCATTAGAAAAAAGTTACATATTGAAAACTTGGTTCTCCAGGCTGTAGGAAGCAGAGGCCTCTGAAGACAGGTTCAGATTTGAAGCTGTGTCCAAAAGTGTAGTGTGAGGAATGGTATCTTTGGTTTCTTCAGGAACTAAGTGTGGAAAGGTCAGCTGAGCCTTCCTGCCTTCCTCCTTGTCTCTGCAGGACAGTGGTGAGCAGCTCTCCCTCCCTTGTTCAGCATCTGTTCGCTGGCATGTCACTGGGTCCTGCTGTCACCTGGTGCTCTTTATCCGATCATCTTGTATCCAGATGTCTCAGGCTAGACATCTGTTCTGCTAGCCTAAGTCTCTCACTATGCTGAGTTTTTAAAATTCTTTTAGCACCCTTAACTGAAAAAAAATAACAGGACAGGTATTAAACAGTGCCTCAGAAACAGCATGGTGGTCAAAGGGTGAGAGAAGGTGCAATACCTAGGTTTCACACTGATATTTCAATGCACCGTTTTATGTATCTACATCAATATTAGACCATGTTCAGAAGACCTTTGGTTTTGTTTTTGACAGTGCTAACTTAGGTAAAAGTTCACTAAGGTTAACAGGAGTTCTTCTGAGCAGAGAATAAATACAACTGAAANATACAATCAGGATCAGAGTGGATTGATCTGTGTTCCAAAAATGTCATAGCAGAAAATACTGAATAACAGCAGCAGCTTCCTCACCTTGTTTTTGAGGACCAAGCAGTTTTAGGACACATACCAGGTTAGATAACTAATGCTATTAAGCAAACACATAGCTATGTTTGATGTGGTCTTATATATCCTTATATTTTGGGTGCAGTTGAACTGCCTTAGGAAAAAAAAGAACAGCAGTAATATTGGACTGCTCAAGAGCAGACAGAGAGGGCAAGAGGATCAGTCAGGAATACAATTCCATAATTCTTTTCTAGGGGTCTTGTACGGTCAGGGCCTTTTTCATCATGCTTTGCATAAGAGGAGTCCTAAGAACCTCGCCCCTCAATTCACCAAATAAAGGGAGGAAATTACTGCTGCTATTACTGTGAACAGACCCTCAAGAGCAGATATGTAGGATCTCCTATTCTCTAAACTGGCTTTGCTTACTGGAAAACATAGCTGTAAGTTACAGGGCATCCTCTTGTTGGGGGGAAAGCTCTAACAAAGAAAGGCACATAAGAAAAATCTGCTAACAGTTGTTAAACACAAGGATACAACCCTGTGTGTCAAGATCCAAAACTATGGATTGCTGAAGCCGATAACTTTCCCAGTGGAAGTGTAACAGTAAGCTTGCTCTGCGTAACTCCTCTACCTAACTACTTACAGCCACTGCCAGAAACTAGGTAATCAGCTAGATGGATCTTTGATCTGATCCCGTGATTCTGTTCTTATGGGGGTCTCTTCACCTGAAACCCAATGGGAGCAAATAAGCTGTGATCTAGAGGAAAAAGAATTAAGTAGAGATGAATCTACACGCTTTTTCCAGCACCAGGCAGAGCTGGCTGCAAATGTACAAGCACCCATGAAAGTACAGAGTTTAAAAAAAAAAAAAGAAAAGCCAAGAATGGATTCATCAGAACCAAATTTTAAATAATTCAACCCAGAATGATAGTGTTGTTGTTGTTATTGCAACTTTTTTTTAAGGCCTCAATTAAGCCTTGAGAAAGGGAGCCAATGCACCTTTAAAACTTTCTGCTTAATCAACTATAGCAAATGCTCATTTAATGATTGTCTTTTTGTACCAACAAGAAGTAACAACGCTTTTAGCAAAAGAAATGGAATGAGAGAGAAATTGCCTAATCAGCCCTACTCATGCAGTGCTTTGTGAGACAGATTATTGAATTTTCAGTCTCTGCAGAATTTTAATGAAGCTCCGTCTTGCTGGAAAATCCAGCCCTTTGTCAATAAAGTTCAATAACTCGACCACCCATGTAATAAGATGTACTGGCTGAAATCTTTCACTTGCCAAAGCCAGAGCCCTGCTGGAATCTCCCTGAAAGTTAGAAGTACTTATTTGTGTTGTGTATTTTCCTATAGTCTGCATCCAGTGATATTTGTATTTACTGTAGTGAAAGTCCATTTACTGTGAGGTAGAGAAAAAATTCAAGTTTGTCTCAGTGTGCTGGTTGATATTCTCATAGAAATATTGCCCTGCTGAAAGGGAATGCAATCATCCTGTGGTTAGGACTTTAGGACTGCATCTGTCACATAAAGAGAACAGCAAAATGCTTTACTGAGTAAAGAAATAAGTAACAAGGTACTGAGAAAGACAGAACTATAAGCAGGGGGAGCTGAAAGGCATTTCAGTGAGATCTGAGGTGAAAAAATGGGTGGGCAGAGAAATTCAGGCAGCCACTGGGTAGGAGAATTCCCTTGCACCACCGCTGATGGTATCAGAAGAACAGAGAGAACACTTACATCTGCTAAATTGGTTGGAACAAATTCAAAGGGATATTCACAAAAAAGGAAAAAGTTAATTTGGCTGGATGGGTATGGAGTGTCTTTTATGTATCCACCAAAACTTGAAGATTAAAAAAAAAAAATCAGAAAGTAAAGGGTTCTGAACAGGTTTTTCTGTTGAATAACGGGCCATACGGTGGACCTGTCTGTGCAGCTAGTTTTGAATAGGAATTCCATTCTGGATATACAAGATCTTTTCTTGAAGAAAGTTTCACTGTGGCAGTAGCCGGTTCCAGTGACAAACTGTTTTTTTATTTATTTGTTGTCTTTTTCCAATGCTAAAAATTTGCTGAAACAATTTCCAAGTTGATTCTGCTCTAACTCTGGACTGGTTTCTGAAAAGAGAAAGACAGGGATTAAAACTTCTGAAGTGGAATTTGTGTAAAGGGCAATCCATAGACACAAGTAGGGAACTGAGATTTGATGAAGCCGATAGAAGAAGGCTCAGTAGTTCAGATGAGAGGACACAAAGGCACCTGAAAGAAGAACATTACCATAAAACAGTGGGATGCTATTCAGAAAATATCACAGTGGCAGATTTGCAGCAGCAGGAAGAAGTTCAGAATCAACCCTGATATCAAGGTTGTGACAGAAATGAAGAGAAGAAGCCTGCAGAATACATGTCACAGAGATCAGCAGGGTGTGTGAAGATTTTCTTGTCCAGGTTCCCGTATAAGTATTCTAGACAACTGTTTAAATGAAACAAATCTAATACCACTAAGTTAGATTGACAGAATAGACAGGAAAGTAATTGGAGATACCCAGAAGATGGAGAACAGGCGGTCAAAGAACAGTAATGCAATGGCTAGTGCCTGCTTTAGTAGCAGCCCAGAAAAGTTTAATGAATATCCTGATAAGCTATGGGAATCTGTCGATCAAAATAGGATGAGTAGCTGGAATGTTGCAGGCTGCTTTGGATAATAGTGTTTGTCTACTGCTTAACTCAAAGCCTTGTGGAGGGATGCCAAAAATGCATTAAAAGTTTCATAGTGATTGCCCTGGAGGAAAAAAGGCTACTGACTAGGGTACCCTAGTTTTGGGTAGCAGTGCAAAGACAGTGTTTCTAAGCTGCATAGGAATCTGAAGTTCTTACGACTCTGACCAATATGACTCACCAAGTCATCCAAATAAAAGATGTGGGTAACAAAGGAGTCCTGTTCCAAAACTGGTCATAAGTAGCATTATGGATCCTCTGGGAATCTTACGACATTCAATTGTAAAAATGGAAAGAAACAAGAAAGAGAACAGATAAGCAATTCGGTAATAAATATTCAGAAACACTGCTAAGGCTGTGGGGATTTGAACCAATGAAAGAATTAGTGTATGAATGGAGGAAAGCAGGCAGAAAGGGAGAGAGACTGGGAAAGAGTAAGGGAAAGAGAAATGATTCTGGAAGGAAGCAGAGATGATGGCACTACTGAAGAGTGATTTAATGGAATCGAACTGTCCGTCATGTTGAAAGCTAATCTAAGTACAAAGATTATTAAAAACTCGCAGAAGAATTGTTTTTGTGTCTAGCCAGAGTTAAACCCAGAGAGGGATAAGAAGAGCATGATCTGAATTTTTAAAAGCAAGGAGACTTCTTTCTTCAGCATTAGCTGGGAAGGTGGTTAGAGTTGGACTAGCAGAAAATGTATTTGAGAAAGGAAACTTCTAAATAAAATGGTGGAGACAGTAAACTTTAGAGACCTCAGGAACAGGCTGGTAAAGTAGTGTGAAGGAAGCAGCTATTTTAAAGGGTGTGCTTACCAGAAAAGACCTAAGTGAACAAAGCCTGGGAAGAGATGAAGGGAGAAAAAACACCAGAGGAAGAAACACATAAAAGTTAATTCTTGAGACATAAGATGTGTCCTAACAGCAATGAAGAGAGAAGAAAGGATTGCCAGCAGGACTAGAAATCAGAGAGGGTGTGGAGAACAATGAGCTTGCATATAGCAGTGTTTGTTTGCGGAATCAGATAACTGCCAGAGCATTTGTGGTTTATGTCTTAGAACAAATGTCTGGGAAGTGTCCAGACTTAGTCTTACTGAGTTCCTCTCTACTTGCCAGCTCTCCCAAAGGTGGGTGTAGTCACACAAACCTTTTTTAAGCCATGCATTGTCTGTCTCTTGAAGTTGTTCAGACAAGATAAAATGTGCTATTGAATGATACACCGTAGGTCCGTCACAAGGTATGTTGCACCGTGCAGGGGTTAGTGGGTAAGATTCTGTGCTTTTGTGGAAAAGAGCCTGAAAAGTCTATCTTAATGGTTCCTTTTAGTTTTACTCTTCATTAACACAAAGTATTACATCTCACCTGCTTTATATGGAGACATTCATTAGAGAACCACAGCCTGGTGTGTTCTTTATGATGTCCAGAGTACATAGTATTTTCTTACAAGAAAGATTTCTTACTGAATTCTTTTATATTAATGTGAATCCTTAATTAATGAAAGGATATAATTTTAAGCGGGTGAATGATTAATCGCTAGGTGGTAGAAACTGACGGCATCTGAGCAACATGTATTAAGGGAACTGGATACCAAGCAGACAGGATGTATGTTGGTGCCCAGACCTCCCTTCAGAACCAGTTTATTCACTCCCTTAATACAGAGCGATTCCATACCGTGAGGAGTAGCAATAAAGGGACGGCTAAGCAGGAGTGGAAGCCAGTTGTGTGTGAAATGCATGGCTTTCTAAGAAGCATCAATCCCCACTATGGGATGCCAACATTTCCAAGACAGAGATTCAGTTGCAGCCTTGTAGATGACAGCTGTGTAGGTCACTGTGGCTAATTATATATCTGAGATTCTATTTTCTTTCCTGAAAAGGTGCAAATAAGCTGTGAATAGATGGATACCTTGCTGAGTTGAAATTGCAGGGGATATCAAGATTTAATTACACTAAATGTAAGATATTGCAACCTCGTTAAAAGCATGTCTGAAATCTAAGAAATACGAGTTTTATTCCTAGCTTTGTTAGAGCATTTCCTTCATTATGAGAAACTCACGTAGATCCTTTGTTGAATTTACTCTTGCTGAGTAGTACTGCACTAAAGATACTTTGCAAAAAGTAAGACTCTAGTCTATGAGTTAAATGCTTGTTCTTTCTCTTCCAATATGCCTCATTTTATATCTGTAAGATATGTTTTATGTCCCTAATGTAAGATAATAAACAAGCACAAAGATTACTAATACAATAAAAAAATGATGCTAATGAGTATGCAAAAGTAAATCCTGCTCTGAAAATAAACAGATTTGGTAACCTATAACTAACTGAAACTTTAAAAATGTATCTCTAGTGTGAAACTGGGTAAAGCAGCATCAGTGGCCTATATAATATAGACCAGTACAGTGTAGGAAGATGAGTTTTTTGCACAGATATAATTCCATCAAAGAAGCAGCACGACTGGAAAAAACACTACAGACAAGAGCCTGGGAGTATAGTTGACCTTTATGAACTGATATTTTTTGCTTTGTGTTAATTTACCTTCATCTCTAAAATAAAACTTTTTCATTTTAATGCAGCTTAAGTTGTACAATTAGAAAATGCTGATAATCATATTACTGTTCTTCAGTAATATGTTTAGTTGTCGCTTCTAAATTTTAATTTTCATTATCTTTTGTGATTTTATGGAAAGAATACCGAGAGATACTTCTACCTACCTCCTCTCATGACATGCTCATGTTCTTCCTAACGGGACATTTCAACATGCCAGCTAGCTCTATCTCTTTGCAGTACAAGAACCAAATGAGTCAGGGAGGCTGGAAGAAAGCTCCCTGTTTTTGAAGTTGGTAGAAGTTGTTTCAAGTACCAGCTAAGGGCTTGGATTATATAGTAACTGCTGGCACACGTCATGACAGGTATTTCACATCTTTCATTTCCTTCGGTTCTTTGAGTATCAGAGACTTGAGAGTATACAAATTGATGTGAGCTATATTCTGTGGACAAAAGTCCAAATCACAAAACTCATTCTTTCTCTCTGAATGCCACTCCCATCTTCACCACATTGTGTAAGGGTGTTTTCAAGACAAAAAATAAAAGAGTGCTTAAAGAAGTTGGATACTGTAACAATGACAAAAATCCTACTTGAGAATCCAATCCTTTAAAGTTTGCTCTCTCTCTTCTCTTTTATATTTAGCATATACGTATCTCCAGTGTTGTTTAATGTCTTCCTATATGATTACCCTTCTTGAGACATGTGTGGGAGTGTTAGCTGCCTGGTGAAAGCAGATGGCAAGCGAGCTCAGGATAGAATCCTGTTATCTTTTTTTGTGTTATATCCCAACTTTTCTTGATTAATCCCATGCTAAAGCTAGAGGACGATCTTTTATTTGCTTGGCCTGACTTCCCCATCCTAAAAGGCACTTTGATTTGTATGGAAGGAATTGCAGTGGAAAGACTACACAAAAAGGAGTTTATATGAGTGAAAGCTGATTGAGAAAGCTTCTTTTAAAAAGTCTACTCCTTCGAGTTTTGTATTATACATTAAATTATTTCTGTATTCTTTTTTGATATCCTTCTGTGCCATTAGTTTGAAGAAAAAAAATGTAGTATTTTAATACACCATAAAAATCTCAAAAACATCTCCCCCAGAAATCTGCAATTTTAAAACTGAGGATAGATCCAAGGAGGAATTAGATGTCTCTGGTCCTCTTGAGAGCTGGGGAAAGGTTAGCAAGCCTGACCTCATTCCTGCTTCCCTCCTGGGGTTTAGCAGAGGACAGCAAAGAGTGGAGTGCACAGAGCAGTTGCTCTCAGCCTGCTTGTTGTTGCTTTAGGAGGGAGGTTTTGGTGAGGGGTCTGAACCATCACCAGGGGAATAACATGTAGATAAACCCAATTTTTATATTAAAAAAAGCAATGATAGACATTAGTGGTGAAATGAGATAAATCACCCTCAGATGGAAGCATCACAGGTTGTTTGTGATTTAGTACTCAGAGAAGCTTTGGAAAGGTAATCCTATCCTTTTCATCAATCATTAAAAATCCATGTTAGGTAGCTTCTTTATCTGCAAAAAATTGGAAAATGAAGAAAGTTTTCTGCTTTCCCTCTTTGCTGTATTTAATGTTGTATTCTGTATGTGTAACGCATAGAGACTTAGCTTGTCCTACTAATTCTTTCTCCAAAGTCTATTACTTCTGATGCTATTGTAAAATGATACTTCTGCCCTCTCCAACCTTTTATTGTATAAATGGCAAAGAGAAAAGAAGAGAAAAGGTGAGGAAAGGAATCGAAAGCATTTTGTGTCACAGAATTGCATAGTACTGTGTGTCAGACCTTGAATCCTTGCTGCTAATGAAAAGCCACTTGCCACAGGGGGACATTTCTGCTGCACTTGGTCAAGGACCCTCTTCCAGCCTGCCCCTAGCAGGGTAAAGTATATGTTACTCCATCAGCGATAGAAGTAACATGCATGTTTACACACTGATATATTTTATTCCACCCCTGGGAAATGTGATAGTCATATTTACCCCACTAGCCTGAAATTCTACTTAATACTGGATACAATTCAATGATATAGTGAAAAAGCAGTTCATTCTAATAACATGTAAAGAAAATAAATTAGCTACTGCATGTGAAAATAGACGAGAAGATATGAATTTCACAATTACCTGAGACTTAAGCTGAGCTTTAGATCTTCTCTGTTAGGTTCATTTGGCAAAAAAGAAAGGATAATTTTCATAACTTATGAGAACAGTGGCCAATTTCTTTCCAAAGCAGTACTTCTGCTTAGAACTCCGCTCTTCCTCAGGTAAACCTTTTCTCAGTGGTGATAAATACACTCCCAAACATTTCCTAACACTTCTAACTTTCATGAGCAGTTCAATCAGGACTCTCAGTTATAACACAACTTCTAATGAATTAGACAGAGCATTTTTGCACATACAATTGGGAGGTGTCTCTTCCTATAAACTGGTTAGTGAGAATAAGCATTTCAGAATTGTCAGAACAATTTCATCCAAGTCTACAAGCTGTTATAGCCTAGAATTTTAGAACAACTTAATTATGCAATGGTAATAAGGAAGGCTGCTTATTGCTAGCTCATAGCAGAGATAATACATGATAGGTAATGAGACAAAGCTGGCAGAAAGTAGTAAGCTTGGTCTAGCGAGTTCCCCAGTCTGAATCTGCTGGATTTGGAGAAGTGTGGGCATGTAACTCTTTTCATGGTCCTGTGAATGTTTACAGTTGGAAGCCATTCTGGGAGGTGCCAAACGGTGTCAAAGTCAAGGGATATGCAGTCTGCTATGTGCCTCTTTGGGGAACCACCCAAAGGACACAACTCCTTAAACTAGTATTTTCACAGAGTTATATTTAACTTAGCCACTATATCTGTATATACAGTCTCAAAGAAGTCACCCAGTGTTAAGCAGTGTATCAGCAGAAGCACCCACAGAAGGCAATGTGCAGGCTTTCAGCAGAACCACATTTGACTCATCATTTGTCTTTTTGGCTTATTTCTTTTGTTTCTTATGCAGAGCCTTCCACTGCTGTGAGAAATAAATGACTCAACATTCCTGCCTTCTTCAAGTGGTTGGGATTAGTGTTAAAAATCAATCAATCAAACAAACAAACAAACCCACACCACAACAACAAGTGAATAAGGGTGTTGCTGAAAAGCTGAAGGGATGCTGATCCCAGACTGCATGTTGCCTTCTGATGTGATCCATTATACATGTCTGTGCCATTCAGGATCATCAAGAGACCAATTTTATCTTCTGTATAAAGTGGCTGATATGGCACTCGTAGTAATGCTCAGTAGTGGACCTTTTACTTGCATTCCTCTGCCCAGCTGCTGGTTCTGTACCCCAGGGTCACTGTCAGTAAACAGCCATTTGAATGTGTATGGCAAAGCTGTGTTGTCAGCGGTTGTGTCAAAGTGGCCCTTTCTGACTCTGGTGTCGTCAAATACCCCTTGAGCTTTGCGATCCTGGAGTGTGACATTGCCAGCCCCTTCACAAAGTAACAGCTGTGCTCCAGTGTCTGCTGGCCTCTTGTGCCATTTGTGTATCTGTAGATGGCTCTGCTTCAGAAACATATGTGAGAAATGGGTCTGACTGCCCTTACTTCGTTCCGTCATTGCCTATTGCACTTTGGAAGGTATACAGGGCATAAGAATATGTGGCTAACATGCCACTGTGCCTCTTGTTTCCATTTTTGTACTGCCCGATGTTACTTCATCAGTGGTTTTGGAGAAAAGTATGTACAATGAAAGAAGACTGTCCATTTGCAATATGATATTCTTGCTCGGAATCCATCTGAGTGCTGCACCTGTCATACTGGCTTATGTGCTAAATGGAAGAGGATACACTTTTTTCACATCTTCAAAGTCCCTTTCTGATTTCATTTTTTTCTCATTTTTGATGGTTCTCAGATTACAGCATGTTGTAAGACGGTAGTGAAATTCACTGTGCCATGGGGACCACCATCCAAGAAGGGTAATTCTAGACCCTGGCACTCTGACTTAGCGTAAGCAGGTGGATACAGCTGCTGTCCACAGAAATGGCAAACATCTTGAGAAATAATGCACAAAACCAAGCAAGAAGACAGTGCAACATATTATTCCTGCTAATGTTTGAACTCAGCAAAGTAGTGCTTGTGAAAGTATGTGGTGTGCTGATTGAATATGCCTGAATGTGTGCAATAGAACCCTTTGCTTGTTCAGATGTGGTGATGAAAAACATATTTTTCCTTCCCTCTTTCCCTCCCTCTCCCTTTGCAGTGTACTTTCCTCTTTGCAATTGGACCTTGCCAAATGGAAACACCGCCTGTAATGGTTACACCCAGAAAAAATGTTGCAGGCTGTAATAGTCTTTCTATGCAAAAGTAAGCTAATATTTTTGAAAATTTTTGTTCTGATAAGGCTGGGTAACATGCCAAACCTCTCTGCCTCTTAGAAAGTGAAACTCTGCTTCTGTATTATCTCCACAATGGTGAAGCAGCAGTGTGTTGCCACTGCAAACCAAATTCCCTGTATTTCTTTCATAGTGGGTTTTTTTTTGTTCTTTTTTTTTTTTTGTGAAAATACTTCTTCCCGTTTATGTCAAACAAGTGTCCAGAACTGTAGAATGACTCTACATGTGTGGCTGCTGTTGCGGAGGAGTTTGTTTTATTGTGTTTTACTCTTTTTCTAGTTCTTAAATTCCTTTCTGCGCTCCCTTGTTGAGCTGCATTCTCTCTGAATTTTATAGATGTATCATTAAGGCTTATTTGTTTAGATAGCTTTCTGGTCAGACAGAACTGTCAACAGAAACCATCAGATATATTGTTCAAATCTGCTTTGCTCAGGAAGTTCATCCTCATAACTATTTGTATCAAAGAATTAATTAGGCTGAACTGTGTCACATTTTGCAAAATATGCCAGACAATGGAAATACCATGCAAATTGAGCTTTTGTAAGTACAGATTGTAAGAGCTATGTCTCTGGGCTCCTTTCTCCAGCAAGTCACTGAGTTTGTCGGCCATTCCTCCTAATTTTTGTGCCATGGATTCACAATGTTATTTGGCTCTGGTGGGAGTTTTCAGTCACTTCCCAAAATTCCAGATGGGATTATGTGAGTCCTTTATTCCTCCCTCCACTCCTTATTCGATACTTACCACAGGGCTGGCTCAAAATGCAGGTGAAGCAGGTTATTGGCCTAGGTCTGTGGAACCAGCACAGACCTACTGTCTCCATTTCCTATGCCAGGGCTCTGCAAAGCCGGATTTCTTGCTGCTGATGCCACTGGGAGATGGCTGTGATCTGTGGTGTAGCAGATATGAGCATGTAAGGAAAGCAGTCTCCCTAGGGAACAGAAATTTCTCTTCTTGACTCTCTCACTATGTGGCTATAGCAGAAAATGTGCTCCTTTGACAGTGCTCACCCCCAGTACTCCATCCTGAGTTCGCTGTTTCTGTCATCTCTCTTGGGTGCCAAGCAGCAATCACTGCAGACTCAGTGTCAGCTGTACTGCCTGGATCCTTGAGCTTATCACCATGATACTCTGCTCTTCTGTAACTGACTCACTTTTTGACTGCAGGCAAGTCACATCCCTTCTCCGTGCCTCAGTTTCCCATGTATAAAATGTGAAAAACAGCCCTTTCCTTTTTGAGGGTGTAGTGAAGGCTGGTTAATATTTGATTAATGCTTTCAGAAACTGTTGATTATAATCTCTGTTCACCCCTTCCTTCCTGTGACAGCACTGTGGAGTGTAATCAGTACCAATCAATCACTTAGAACTAAATAAACAAGCCTAAAAAGCTAAAATGTAACTATTGTGGATGCTAGAGGCCAAAAACATTAAGAAGAAATGGAAGTGAGTGTTAGTTTTGGTGTTGGTGCGTTGGTGGTTTTTTTTTTTGTTTGTTTGTTTTTTGTTTTTTTTTTTTTGGATGATGCTAGTGGAAACATCACGGACTACATGAATGGAAATCATGAGCTTAGCCCTAGGAAAAATAATGCAGGAAGAAAACGTCACAAATGTCTATCTCCAGTGGTCCTAAGAAGATGACAGTACAAAAGAGATTATGTAGGAAGGAGCTGAGGGGGAAAATGTTACTGGGCTGCTTCTGGAGGTGCAAACAGCATGCTGTTAGTCAAGCGTGCTGATGCCATATTTCTAACTTCAAGATGAATCTTGCCTCTTAATGAGGATTTATTTTTTGCTTCAGTAAAGAACATGTAAACTCATGACAAATAAGTCTTAATTTAAGGAATCACAGTTCTTTTAAATCTCTCTTACTGTGTACGTACATGTGTGAATGCAAATACTTTGTCCCTGAAATGAATTTGGTGTAAGTAGCATGCTTAGGGAAGTCAGCAGACATTTACTTCTGCAGCAGGGTGGGTACCAAGAAAATACTTCTAATGTGATTGAAAGAACGTGAAATCCATTTGTCGACTACTCAGTAAGGTAAGTGCTGGAGATACTAAACAACTTGCTTTGATGGTGGTGTGCATTTTCTAATTTATTGGAAGCTTGCTTCTTCCATAAAGTAAATTATGTATCATTAATCTTGCTGGGAGGCTGGTGTCCTCAAGTTAATTTAGTGATTATTTTCTTAGATAATCTACCTGCGAGGAAAGTATGATTTGATCAGTATAGGGAAGTAATCTGGCTATCAGTGATTTATGTACATGCACATACAATATGCACCCCACCACACTTGACCTCTCCTCTCAAAGGCATTCACATTTGTTTTGGGGAGTGAAATATTTTATTTCACATCTTTTGGCACTAGATGTTGATAGCAGCTAAGATTTATAATGGCAAAGGGAGTACGTTGATTGATTTCCACACTCATCTACCTAAACATTTCTAACATGGAAAATTAGCACTGATTCTTCAGTAAGCTCCGTGAAGCCAAAGCCACGAATCAGTGTGCACTGCAAGAACAGGGTCGTAATCAGTGTTGGAAGGACCAATTGATTCTTAACTCAAGAAAGCAATTAAACATACGCTTAACTTCAAGTATATTTTATGCCTATGGTAATCAGCTGCCCCCCAAACCATATGCCTTTATGGCAGAGTACTGGTGGCTGAAAGGAAGGTCCAGAGCCTGTCCTACTCACCTGTAAATCACAAGGTCATTGCAAGTAAGACTGAATTGGGTGGAAGGTAGTGGACTGAGCAGAGAGAGCTTGTGTCCATTTACCTGCTAGCTATCTGTGTCCAGGCGTGCTCCTGCAATGCAGGGATGCCCTGGAGATTCACTCAAGACTACTAGGTAGGATGCTTAAGTGTGACTAGTCAGTGAACTTGGTCTTAGCCACAGCCTTGAGGCCACTCCTGTGAATACTACAAGGCCAGACACTACAATCTAAGGATGCAGCAAAGATGAGATTCACTGTTTTCTCATAGCGAGAGGCTGTTGAATCAAACCCTGTTCAGCTGACCCTCAGTCAGCTTCTGGCATTAGTAATATTCTTTCCTTCCAGCATGGCTGCATTTCTAACCTGATGTTCCTGCTACAGCAATAAAAAATGGAGACAGGATCTAGATGAGTTTGGTGGAAACTATAGCTTAATGAGAAAGTAAAACGGTTTAGAGAAAGTATGGTTCTGCCTGAGTCTTCTCCCCAGCTGTAAGCTTTTGAAAAAAGCTGGGTAAATAAATGTATCTCTGATAAAGTCTGTTTTCACTGCCTTCTGTGACTTTTCTGGTTCCAATTGGAGCTGGAAATAAAATTAGCAATACTTTCCAGTGGTAGATACTTATATCATGTTTTTAAGCCAAAGGGATGTTTTGGTTGTAAGTCTCTTCACAGGAGATTTGCTGCCTGATGAGACAGATAAATTGCTTGTGTAATGCTATGGAAATTAAAAGGCCAATACCTGCTCTCCACTACCCTCATTTATATCACGTAAATGACAGTGGAGCATGCTCTTTTTCCTTATGCGACAGAAGAGTATAGTCTAAAAGTTTAAAGAAATAACTGAACTTTGGATTGTCCATATGGAGTTGATTTTTGAACTTTTAAGGTTTACTTGTCACTGAAGCTAATGTGTTCCAGAAAAAGCTGCCTTCCTTTGTGACCTTCTACTCATTTGTAATGCCTAACTATTCTACTCTATTCCATTTTTTATTTCACACCTCTAACCTTCGTATTTGGATGCCATTGGGATGAACGCCTTGAAAAGTGATTGAATTCAAAAGACTCCAACTTTCTCCCTAACTTTAGTTTTATAGAAACCTATTTTTTGCTCCAGCTAGCTGGCCTCTTGGAGATTGCTTTCTGACAGTAACCTGGGAACACTGCAGCCTATTATCCTACAGGATCAAAGGACATGGTGTTTTTTTCTTTTTTTTTTTTTTCCAGTGGAGTCTTTTCTAATCTTATATCAACCATAATATCTGAGAATCTGCACACAGAAGCTGAACCCACTTGGGTTTTATGATACAAAGGGTTATTTCATTATTTTTTCACCTTAGAAGACCTAGCTTGAAAGATGGCTTTGGTTATTTCATGAGACATAACAGGGGATAAAAATGTGTATGTCACTTTGAGATATATAGACAACAGATGTTATATGGCCCCCTGCTGCCTACTGTAAGGAGCATGGAGAAAAGTCTTACATTCAAAAAAAATGCCAGAGTTACTTGGGTGCTTACAGGATCAGCTGATGTTCGCTTACATCCAAAACCCCCTTGATCCTCAAAACTCCTCTGCACTTGCTTTAGGCTCTTAAATTTTCCTCAACGAAGTTTTCTAGGAAACTAATGTCTCCTGTTGGTCATGCCTAGCAGTACATTGAATGGAAGGTCACCAGTCCTGGCATCAGAAGTATAATGTTCCTTCACATGACTGTTCTGTATGGTCTAATGCAAGAGGTATTCCTGGAATATAGCAAGCACATGGATCCCTGCAGCAAGGTGGATGTTTTACCCTACATCCTTTTATCCAGTGACTTAGTTATGAGAGCTATCACTTCAGAGATAGGAGACTGAGATTAATTTTCTCTATGCCTGGGAAGATTAAAAGCTGCATCTCCCACGCTAATGGTCTATCTGTCAGTCTATCAAATATTGTGGGATGAATAATCTCTTTTTCCCCTTGAAACTATACCAGTTCATATACCAAAAGTATTGACTGTGAAAATCTGGATGGGGAGAAGAGGACATTACTGCCCCACAATTACAAAGCTACAAGGGAAATGGGAGAAATATTTTGCTTCAGTTAACCTTATGTGTATATTTACTGAAATTATACAAGCACTGGAACCCAGGTCTCCCCTTTGCCAGATGGGTAGGGCAACCATCTGTGTTTCTGTGGATTCCCTCAGATAGCAAAGACCCTAAAATGCTGGAGTTACACTGCTTGATTCTGGTTGCAAGGGCCAACTCTCTTTGAGAATTTAGCACTGACTTTTGCAATAGCTGGATGTTTTATAGTTAGTAATTATGGAAATTATCTATTATAATTTGCATTTTGATATACTCCATTCTCTTAGGTGAGTAATGATAGCTCAGGATTTAATTATCGCAAATGCATAGCCTTCCTTCCTCTAATTTTAGTCTGTTCTGCTACACCTGTCTCTCATCTGCTATGCTCATCTCAATTGCAATATGAACGGAATGTATTTGTCTTCTCTACCTTTCCATTCCTAACATTTTTGTCCTCAGTGTCAGTGGCTGTTTTGTTCTCTGAGCTGTTCCAGTTTGTTACAACACTCTGTAAAACTTCTTAGCAGCTCCAATTTTTTTCTCCTTGATGTTGTTTTGCCTTAATGTAATATTTTTAAAAAATATATAAATAAAACCATATGTTAGCTCTATTCGTTTTAAGCAATATCTCTTGCTTCTTGAGGCCTTTATTTTTATAAACCTTTTCTGGATGCAAAGCAAATGGAAAAGTCACTCTAAATGAGAAGCTGTCAACAATGCAGGACAGAAATTCTTTGGTTCTATGAGAAATTCTGAACTTATGCACTTGCAACTAGGTCAAATCTGGGGGGTGAAAAAAGAGGGCCAAAAATTTTGTAATGACAGTTTATCTCATTAAACCTCTTGACTCCTTCATTTTCTTCTCAGCTTGGCACTCCTACAAAGCCATTGTTTTGATTCTCTCCTGTTTGATGCTCTTGTGTTTGGCTTAGTAGTGCTGACTGATGCACAATTTATGAAACTTTTTTGAAATTTCAGAGGCAATTCCCAATCAAAATATCTCGATATTTCCAACTCTTCAAATATGAACTGAATTTTGCTATATTGTTAGTTCTGCTGAATACCAATAGATTAATCAGCGTCTGTGTTACAGTGGTGAAAGAAACATTCTTGAGATCTGAAGGTAAACAAGTACTGTTTGCACCTGTCAAGCAATGTGTGCAGTTCTTAATGTGGCACAAAAGAAGGCAGTAAAAAAAGTCATATTATTTACTTGTACTTGCATTCATTTCCTAAACTGATATACAGATAGGAAGCCTTATTGCAAATGGTGTCCTTAGCAGCTGCCAAAGAATAAAATTATGAAGCTAAACCTCCTTGCTGAAATGGTATCCAAAACTAAATCATCTGTCATGTGGCATCCTACGTCTTTACACAGCTTTTTATGGGATATCCCCAATAGGTACTGTCACTGGAAGTGACTGGTGTATAAAGGAAATCCTGGCACACTATGGTTAGGAAATACAATCTCTGTTTAGAAGTTCTTGCTGGGAGGTATATGTCTCATTCAAACTTGTTAGGCTATATATTGTGAAATTTGGAGAGGAACAGGAGTATGATTATGAAAATGAAGCTTTATATCTAAGAACAAACTAGCAGCAATTTTCATGGGATATGGCACTGTAAGTGCAGAGCATGCAATGCCAGTCAGGTGGAAGGTTGTATTAGCTGTTTAAAATCAACTGGATTTAATCAGTCAAGCAGCACGTTTTTGAGAAACGTGATTTTCTTCTCAAATTAGGTTGGGCAGCAGGTTCCCCTGTAATGAATTCCACAACAATGCCAGCCTTCAGCCATTAGTGCTGGGCCGATGGATTTGCTGTGTATTACCATGCTAAGCCTGCTGTATTTGTTGTGAATAACACTTACAGACTTCAAAGTTTGGGGAAATTTGGAGCTGTCTTACACCAGATGTGGGGGCACCGGTAATTTAAGTTAGCGTATGAGTCCAAGCTGTAATATGTCTATATAGTAGACAAGGAGTGGAAGAAATGAAAAAGTTCTTGGGGTGGTGCTGTAGCAGTGGGATCTTCCTCCACCCCTCTTCCTCTGTGAGATGTTAATGTGGATGAACGGTAATAATATCAGCACTATACTGCTAGTTCAGATGCAACATTCTGTCTCTTCAACAACACTGCTGGGAGCAGTAGGCTGCTTTGAGCACAGGTGAATTCCCACTTTGTTAGATTGCCATAAAAATATTAGCAATCTTCATAGTCCCAGTCCTTAATTTCAATATGCTCAGTGGTCTGAGCCCAGGATACCCAAAAAGTCACTTAAAACTTTAGTATGAGGATAGTCAAAAGCTTCTTTCCCCTGCTACAAATAANAGTGCTGACTGATGCACAATTTATGAAACTTTTTTTGAAATTTCAGAGGCAATTCCCAATCAAAATATCTCGATATTTCCAACTCTTCAAATATGAACTGAATTTTGCTATATTGTTAGTTCTGCTGAATACCAATAGATTAATCAGCGTCTGTGTTACAGTGGTGAAAGAAACATTCTTGAGATCTGAAGGTAAACAAGTACTG